>JAQZBX010073815.1:0-14854 GCA_029593785.1 Cabassous unicinctus | reverse complement strand
GTTAATCCAGTTGTTCAGTTAGATCTTTGATTTTAGCTTTTTTTTTTTTTAATATAGGAGTTTAGGGCTATAAATTTCCCTCTCAGGACTGCCTTTGCTGTATCTCATATGTTTTGATAAGTTGTGTTCTCATTTTCATACATTGCAATATATTTAACAGTTTCATTTGCAATTTCTTCTTTGATCCATGCATAGTTTAGGATTGTGTTGTTTAGCCTTCACACACTTGTGAATGTCCCCCTTTCCCATCTGTTATGTGTTCCAGCTTCATCCCATTATGATTTCATAAATTGCTTTGTATAATTTCACTCTTTTTATATTTATGGAGTCCTGCCTTGTGATGTACAATGTGGTCTATCCTGGAGAAAGGTCCATGAGTACTTGAGAAGAATGTATAAACTGCTGATTTAAGATGCAACATTCTGTATAGGTCTGTTAGGTCTAGCTCATTTATATTTTTAATTTCTTTGTTTCCTTGTTGGTCTTGTGTCTAGTTGTTCTATTTAATGATGTGAAGGTTATGTTGAAGTCTCTGACTGTTGTTGCAGAGATGTTTATCTCTCCCTTCAGTTTTGCCAGAGTTTGCCTAATGTATTTTGGGAAACTGGTAAAATGCATAGACATTTATGACTGTTACTTCTTCTGATGGATTTTCCTTTTTATTAATATAAAATGACCCTTTGTATCTCATAAATTTTTAGAATTAAAGTCTGTTTTGTCCTATATTAGTGTAGCTATCCATACTCTTTTTTGGTGTCTGTTGATATGGAGTATTATTTTCCAATCTTTCACTCACAGTCAGTTGGTATATCTGGATCAAAGATGAGTCTCTTGTAGGTAGAATATGGATAGCTCATGTTTTTTTATCCATTTTATCAGCCTATATCTTTTGATTGTGGAGTTTAATCCATTTGCATTCAATATTAGTGTAAATGCAGTGTTTACTTCCACCATTTTATTCTTTGGTTTTTGTATGTCATGTCTTATTTTTGTCTGTCTTTTCACTCTTTTTAAAATCTTTTCTGGTATTCTTGCCTGCAACACTCTCCTCCAAGCCTCCTGCTCCTTTTTCTTTCAGATTGTATAGCTCCCTTTACTACTTCCTGCAAAGGTGGATTCTTTTTATGAAGTCTCTTAGTTTTTTTGTTTATGAATATTTTAAACTCACCATCGTATTTTAAGGATAATTTTGCAGGATAAAGAATTCTTTGCTGGCAATTTTTCTCTTTCTGTATCCTAATTATGTTATACCACTGTCTTCTTGCCTCCCTGATTTCTGATGAGAAATCCACACTAAATCTTACTGGGAATCCTTTGTATGTGATGGTTTATTTCCCCCTGTCATTCTCAGAATTTTCTCTTTCTCTTTGACATTTGACATTCTGAGTAATATGTGTCATGGAGTAAGTCTATTGGGATTTATTCTGATTGTGGTATACTGCACTTCTTGGACATGGAAATTCATTTCTTTCATGAGCACTGGGAAATTTTCAGCCATTATTCCCTCAAATCCTTTTTCTGCCCTTTTCCTTTGTCTTCTCCTTCCATAAATCCCATGACATATATGTTGAACTTCATGTTATTATTCAGTTCATTTTTTTTCTGTTATTTTGCCTCTCTACTCTTCTGTCTTCAATTTCAGTTGGTTTGTCTTCTGTATCAATTATTCTTTCTTCTATCAGTTTATGCCTTCTCTTTTATGCATCCAATATGTTTTTGATCTCACCAGTGAGGTTTTTCATTCCCATGAGCTCTGTTGTTTTTCTATTCAGGCTTTTAGATTATTCTTTGTGCTTACTCAAAGTCTTCTTGATGTCTTTTATCTCCTTAGCCATATTTTCTTTCAACTCATTAATTTGTTTTTTGAAGTTTGCCTGATTCTTGTTGATTAGTTGTCTCAAAACCTGGGTCTCATATGGTCTTTTGATGTATTCCTTTGCTTGAGACATTTTTTCCATTTTCTCAATATGGTTTCTTTCCTTCTGCCTGCTTTGGGATTAATTTGCTGTTCTATTTATAATTTCTCCAGGGATTCAGTTAGGTCTTTAAATTTAGCTCCTTCTTTTTCAATACAGGCATTTAGGGGTATAAATTTACCTCTCAGCACTGCCTTTATTGTACCCCATAAGTTATGATAGGCTGTGTTCTCATTTTCATTCACCACATTTACAAATTTCTCTTACAATTTCTTCTTTGACTCACTGATTCTTTAGGCTTGTGTTGTTTAGCCTTCACACACTTGTGAATTTTCCCCTTTCCCATCTATTATGGGATTCACCATTATTTCATTATGATCTGAGAAGTTGCTTTGTATAATTTCAACCATTTTATATTTATTGAGACCTGCCTTGTGAGGTACCATGTGGTTTATCCGGGAGAAAGGTCCATAAGCACTTGAGAAGAATATATAACCTGCTGATTTGGGATGGAACATTCTGTATATATCTGTTAGGTCTAGCTTATTTGTCATATTGTTCACATTCTCTGTTTCCATGTTGATCTTCTGTCTAGTTGTTCTATATAATGATGTGATTGATGTTTTGAAATCTCCAACTAGTATTGTAGAGATGTCTATTTATTCCTTCAACTTTTTTCATTTTGACTTTTATTATGCCTTTTAACATGTTTTGATTTTTAATGTTTGTATTATCTATCCAATTTTTCCAACATTTATTCTTGGGTAGTGCCAAGTAACTTATATTCTTTACTACATTTATCATATGAAGAGAACTGTCAGAATAAAACACAGGTAGTTCATTTTGGCTAGTGTGTTCACTATTACGGAATAGTTTGAGTTGCCATCACTGCATCTCTAAGGGCCTTTGTCATCTGTCAGAGCAATAGTCTTGAATTTCCTCAGAAGAGTTGGTATGCATCAAATATTAGTGGTGAAGAACTCAGGTTTGTTTCCACTCACCCTGTTTCTCTTCAGTTTTGCTGGAGTTTGCTTCATGGAATTTGGGCCACCTGGTTAGCTGCATAATTCAACACTTTTGTATCTCAATGGACTTTGTCAAAAGATTGAAAAGGCAGTTGACTCAATGGGAGAAATTATTTGGCAATCATATATCTGATAAGCATTTAATATCCATGATATATAAAGAGATCATACAACTCAACAATAAAAAACAAAGTATCTGATTTAAAAAATGGGCAAAAGTCTTGAAAAGACAACTGTCCAAAGAAAAAATTCAAATGGGAAAGAAACATATGAGGTGATGTTCAGCATCACTGGGGATTGGGGTAATGCAGATCAAAATTACAATTCACTAGAAAAGTTTTAATGAAGTCTCTTATTTCTTTTTATGTTAGCTGGAAAATGTGCTTACTAAAAATTTCCTCACTTAAGAAGTTCTGAATATTATAGTACACTAATTGAGCTAGTTTTCTATTAATCTAATTTTAGAAGTTTACTCCTTATATTTACTTCCCTGAAGGATACTAGCCAGATCTTTTCAGTTTTGCTTACAGAAATAAGATAATGCCTCAAAGCAAAACCAGACAAAATAGTATCAGAAGCATGACCCATTACATTTGTAATTTTCCTCAGAAACAAAAAAAGCTTGATATCCTTGAAAAATCAGCTCAAAAGGGGGTCTTGAAGACCTTGCTAAACTGTGGTTAATTAGCTGCTGAAACCAAGGACACATTTGATGTGCTTGAGACAACAAATGACTGAAAATTTGCACATAACCTCCTCATAACATTCCTGGCATCATGGTTTTCTCCTCCTCAAACCCTCTCCTTTGCCTCTAAAAACCCTAGCTCCCATTCTTGCTTTGAACTGATTTGTGGAAGATTTCCCCAGTTCCTTGCTTGTGCACTTGCAATAAATTACCTTTTCACTGAGAGAAGGTTCTCTCCTTTGTGGTGCTGGATCAGTTGGGCCCTTGTTTTGGAGATAACCCTGCTTGTGGTTATATTTATTTGTGAATATTTTAAACTCATCTTCAAATTTGGACAACTTTGCAGATAAAAAATTCTCAGCTGACAGTTTTTCTTTTTCTGTATCCTAATCTTAACATAACATTGTTTTCTTGCCATGCCTCTATGGTTTCTGATGTGAAATCCACACTGTGTTACTGGGCATCTCTTGTATGTGATGGCTTGCTTCTCTCTTGCTGTTCTCAGAATTTTCTCTTTAGCTTTGGTGTTTAACACTCTGAGTAGTATGTGTCTCACAGTAGTTCTATTCACATTTATTTTGATTGGGTTATGCTGTGCTTCTTGGACATATAAATTCCTTTCTTTCATGAGAGTTGGGAAATATTCAGCCATTATTTCCTCAAATCTTCTTTCTGCTCCTTTTTCCTTCTTTTCTTTTTCTGGAGCTCCCATGTCATATATATCATTATGTTCATGTTGTTTTTCAACTCCATAATCCTTAGTTCAACTTTTTCCATTCTCTTCTCTCTCTTCAATTTCAGTTGTTCTGCCTTATGCATCACTTATTCTTTCTTTTATCATTTAGAGTTTTCTGTTGTTTTCCTCCAATTTGTTTTTTATCTCACCTATCATGTCTTTCATTCCCATAAGCCCTGTTATTTTCTCTATGCTGGTTTTTTTAATTCTTCTTGTGCTTGCTCATTTTCCTCTTGATGTCCTTTATCACTTCAGCCATATTGTATTTCAACTCATTGATTTGAGTTGTATTTCAACTGATGTGTCTCATCTGGGGCTCAGATATATTCTTTTTGCTTGGGCCGTATCTTCCACCTTCTTAGTATGGCTTGTGATTTTTTGCTGATATCTAGTCATCTGATTTTGATGGTGAGTTTATTCTGATGCTCAATTTCTCTCTCAGCTTAGGGATTTAGTGGTGGGAGGCTGTGTGTTACTGCTGTTCTTTTATTCTTGGTTCAACCTGTTCTAGCTCTTTAGGCTTATCTCTGTTTAAGTGCTCAAAACTGTACCATGGACCCAGTAATGAGTTATAGTCCCACATTCAAGGTCTTTGGGGAGAGAGGCTGTAAAGGTCAGAAAAAACTTCTCATTTTTTTACTTTTAATTTCCTCACATGCACTTCCTTGGCCTGTCAGGAGATTTTCTCATTGGCATCCTCTCTGTTCAAGCCCTGATCAGAATGTGTTCACTGCAACACTAACTAAAACTAGGCTGTTCAGAGCCTCACATATCACACTTTCTCAGAGGCTATTCTCCAACATTTGTGAGGAGCCCCACCCCTTTTCCTGGGTGGGAAATAATCAATCACCTTTGTGTCCTCATCAACCAGTCCTAGTAAGTAAGGGGGGTGGTTGTGAGAGTTTGATATTTTTCATCCCCACCTGGCTCCCAGGACAAAGAGTTGCACCACCCACCCAGCCTGGAAGGGCTTGTGGGACACAGAAGACCAAATTTGTTGGCAAAAGCTGAATCAGCCTTAGACTGCATCCCTCTCTCTCCCTTTTCCTGGTAAGGTGGAACCCTGTGGTACCCTCCATCCATAGCTGCCAGACATAGGCAGGATAATTCAAAGCTGTCTGATCCAAGGATTAGGGCATGGGCACCTGCAGCTGCAGCTGCAGCTGCAGCTTTTACTCACAGAGTTTACCCACTAATATTCTTTTTTATTGCCCCTCTCTCTTCTGTGTTGTGTCCAGGCTATCTCTGGTGCCCAAAACCTTAAAACATTTTTTCAGGCTATTTCTGCCTATTGTCTAGCTATTTTTTGGGAGAAAAGTGATTCTTGTTTCTTTCTAATCGTCCAGCTTCCTGGAAGTTCTAGAAGTGTTCATTTTTTATGCTGTCCAACTTATCTTTTTTTTTTTCTTTACTGGAGTTTGTTTCTTTTAATCTAAAATGTCATTGTTGAAGTCAAGACCACCTAGGTTTCTTTCTATATTATAATCTAAATGTTGATAACTTTGTATTTTAAATTAGGCACAGAATCTATATCGAATACATTTTTTGTGAAACGTGTGAAGACTGTTTCTAGACTGATTCTAGACTGATTTTTCCCACAATTATGTAGCACCATTCATTGAAAATACTGTCTTTTCACCAATGAATTGTCTTTGCTCCTCATTTCAAAGATCAGTTAACTACTTTTGTATAGACATATTTTGGGGCTCTCTATTCTATACTATTGGTATATTTTCTTTAGTATAATGTCACCCTATCATAACTGTAGATTTATAGTAAGTCTTGGAGCCAGGTAGTATCAGTCTTCTGACTTTCTTCTTCATTATTGTGTAGGTGTTCTGCGTATTTTATAATTCCATATAATCTTAAGAATTAGTTTGATAACATTCACAAAATTATTCATGGGAATTATTATTGCAATGCCATTAAATCTATAGATCAAGTGGTAAAGAAGTGACTTATTAATTATATTAATTCTTCCAAATCATGAATAGAATATATCTCCATTTATTTAGATTTTCTGTGATTTCTTTCCTCAAAGTTTTGTAGTTTCCTTAACATTATACCTTGTACATATTTTAAGGCCTGTGTATTAGTCAGTCAAAGGGGTGCTAATGTGAAATACCAAAAATGGGTTGGTCCTTATAAAGGGTATTTATTTGGGGTAGAAGTCCACAGATAACAGGCCATAAAGCATTAAATTTCTTCTCTCACCACAGTCTATTGCCACGTGTTAGAGCAAGACAGCTGCCAACATTTGCCAGGGTTCAGGTTTTTGGGGTTCCTCTCTTCCTAGAGTTGGATTTCTCTCTGGGCTTAGCTCCTGTTTCCTCCACAAGGTCAGCTGTAGACAATCAGGTGAACAGCTTGCTTCTCTTCAGGCAGAGGTTGGAAGACAGGTTCCTCAGGGCAGACGGGAAGTTGGGCAGTGCATGCTGGAGTTTGGCTGGTACCTGCCTCATGGCTGGGAGGAGGTCCAGACACTCTGGGGCAAGGTAGAGGCTCGGCAGTGCATGCTGGAGTTAGGCTGCTACTCATAAATGAGAGTCTGGGTTTTATTCTCAGATATCTCATGTCTGTGGCTACAGGAGACAAGATTTTCTTTCAAGGCACATGTAGATACTTTCATATCATCCATGCAGCATTTAAGTTTCAAATTTGAAGACTTTATTTCATCTCTTTCTTTTGTAACTCTCTCCAGAGTATCTAGGAAGAGCCAGTCAACATCATTATATTTTTTTACTGCACAAAATTTTGTTAAGGTGTTGAAAACACTCTCACCCAGATCCTTGCTTCTTATAACATGTATTTTTTGGTGCTTATGTATATGGTGTTAAGGATTTAGTTTCATATTCCAATTGTTCATTGCTGGTATACAAGAAATTGGTAGGATTTCCATACAATATTGAATAAGAATTATAAGAATGTGTCACCGTTGTCTTGTTCCTGGCCTCAGGGTGAAAACATCTACTTTCTCCTCAATAAGTATGATGCTATTTCTAGGTTATCTGTAGATGTTGGTTATCAAGTTGAGGAATTTTCCTCCTATTCCTAGTGTGCTGATTGTGTTCAATCTTAGTATTCAATTGTGTCAAATGCTGTCTCTGCTTCTATATATGATCATATGATTGTTCTTCTTTAGCTTATTGATACCTTAGATTACATTAATTCATTTTTGAATATTGATTCACTTCATTATCTGGAATAAATGCCATTAGTTGTGGTGTATAATTATATTTACATATTTTTGGATTATACTTGTAAATATTTTGTTGAGGATTTTTGCATTTATGCTCATGGGAAATATCTGTAATTTTCCTGCTTAATAATATCTGTATTTTTCACTGGTGTAATTCTCATATCATAGAATTAGTTAAGAAGTTTTCAACCTGTTTCCTTTTTCCGGAGAGAATTATATAGATTGGTATTATTTGCTTCTTTGTTTGGTAGAATTCACCAGGGAAATCATGTGGGCATGGTGCATTCTGTTTTGGGAGTGTATTAATTGTTGATTTAGTTTCTTTAATAGATATAAGCCTAATCAGATGATCTACTTCTTCTTTTATGAGTGTGATGGTTAAGTTGATGTATCAACTTGGCTACATTATGCTGCCCAATGTATGGTCAAGAAAGCTCTACCTGATTGTGACCATGAGGGTATTTCAAAGATGGATTTGCATTCATCTTCAGGTGATTACATCTATGGCTTGTTGCATCTACAATAAGCAAAGAAGAGTGTCTTAACAATGAGAGAAGTTTCCTCTTGCAATCAGTTGGTGGTCTTAAAGCAAGAACTGAATATTTCAGTTGCTAAAAAAAGAGAATTTCTGTCTCTACTTCAGCCAATGTCTTCTCTTTGGGGATTCAACCTCACCTTCATCAGAGCTTCCAACTTGTGGCATACCATATGGAATTTATACTTGCAAATCCCCAAGGTCGCTGGAGCCAATTCTTATGTTGTCTTTTTATAAATATATATGTATGTATGTGTATATACAGAATTTGTATATACACACAGATATATATGTACTGTCAGTTCTGTTCCTCTGGAAATCCCTGGCTACTACAGATTTTGATACCAAGAATAGTATCTGAGAAACAGCATGTTAGGGATGTGATTTCTGAGTAGATTTTGGAATTTTTGGAATTGTTTTTCTAATCTGAATAGGTTTAAAGGCACTAATGATCAAGAGGGCGTTGATAGTTTTTGGTATGAATTGGCAAAAGAGATACACAGAATATTTCCCACTCAAATGCTTATAAGAGGCAAAACTCTGGTTGACAGTCTATTTGATAATTTGGCAGATTTTTGTGAAGTTAAAAAGTATGATTTTGGCCCGATTGACTCACGCCAGTACAGCTGAACAGGGAAGGGCGCCCTCTCTAGGGGGAAGATGGAGGCGGAGGCAGCGGCAGGTTTTGGGTGGCCCTGACTGCAAAGGCGGTGGATGATGGATGTGTGAGGAGGCAGCGGCAGGCCCAGGAATGTGAGGCGGCGGGTGGCAGAGGTGCCGAAAGTGAGAGGTGAGGAGCTGGCGTGGGGGGCCTGAGAGGCAGCTCTCCCACGGCTTCGAGTCCCCTGTCCCAAGCCCGTGCAGACACCCATCCACCCTTCAGTTCCTGGATGCTGGTGGCCCAGTGCTTGTGGAAACGTGGGGTTCAGCTCCCTGATTCATTCATTCTCAGTTGCCGGAGCCTCAGATCTGCTGTGCTCACAAAAGAGGGTAGCCGCGAATCAGGTGCGAGCCTGGCTCCATTGTGCTCGGCGGTGAGGGGCGGGAAGGGGCTGAGGGAGGTAAGCCCTCTGCCGCTGCTCCCCCACGTGCACTGCTCCCCCAGCCTGCTGCCAGCCTGGAAATGGTTCCGCTTATTCGCCTCTGGAGAATGACTCCATCCAGCTCAGACTTCTCTTTATCCTCCCTACCGCCTCTCTGCTCCTAGTCCGAGGAGGGGAAAAATTATAAAGATTAAAAGATTCTAATGTTGAGTGCACTACAGGTCACGAGCTGCCAGGTTTGCACTTAGGAGAGATTTTTTATTCTCTCTATTTTTTCTAATGTGAGCATAGAAAAGCAGTGGCATTGCTGCTTTGGGGAATTTTTATTTTCACGTAGATATCTTTAAAGGACCTGGTGTGGAGATATTTGAACCCACAGCCTTAGTAGCACCAAAAAGGCAGAGTTACTTTGCACTTCCTGATTGTCAAGGAGGACATGAGTGAAATGCACAGTGAACTCATATTTTATTGGACTCTGTGAAGCTGGACTCTGCATTTGCCTACTTGTAGGCCCACTTGTGGAATAGAATTGACCACTGCCTCCTCCCAATAACATTTTAACTTTAATAAGCAAATGTGACTTCAGTTTGTTTGAATGTTTTGGTATTTATGAGAGAGAAGTCATTTCACCTAAGAAACTAATTGAATTGTTAACACCATTGAAGTACTTCCAGAAAAGGATCCTGGGTGGGTCAGAGTTTGGGGGGTTGGAAAGCAACTGCAAAAAAACAGATGAAAAATTCCTTTGGAAGTCATTCCATAACATGAAAGCAAAAACTTCAGAGCAAGTTTTCATTGGGCAAAACAGGGGAACAATCCGTCTTCAGCACTTGAGCTCATGTCTTCCAGATAGACACAAACACAAAGAACTGGGTACCCACCAGCAAGCATGCAGTTACTGGGTCTTATTTCCATGACAGCACAAGAAATGTGTATAGGATAATCAGTTTAGGTGGCTCAAAGGCAATAATAAATAGCACCATCACCCCAAATATGATATTTACTAAAGCATCTCAGAAGTTTGTCCAATGGACAGACAGCTGGGCCAACACTATTTATGGACTGGGATTCTCCTTTGAGCATCATCTCTCAAAATTTGCAGCAAAGTTTCAGGAATTTAAAGAAGCTGCTCAACCAGCAAAGGAAAGACCACAAGAAAAGATGGACCTTACCATTACACTTTCACAGGAATCAGCAGGAAGGTATCTTCAGTCTGCTTTAATGCCAGAAAATATCAATGGGACAGACAAAGAATGCCTGACATGATATGGAACTCAGAGCCAAGGGCTGAACCAACTCAGAATGCTTTGCCATTTGCACATAGTTCAGCAACCAGCAAACATTGGGAGGTTGAACTGGCTACTCTTAAAGGAAATAATGCCAAACTCACTGCAGTCCTGTTGGAGTCCACTGTTAATGTGAAACAATGGAAATAGCAACTTGCAGCCAATCAAGAAGAAGCAGAAAGTCTGCACAAGCCAGTGACTGAACTTGAATGTGTAAGTAGTAAAGCAAATGCTGTGCATACCCAAAGGGTAGAATTAAAGCAGACACCACAAGAACTGGAAGGGACACTGAAAACAAAGGAAAAGAAATAGAAAGACTAAAATAAGAAATTGATTAAGCCAGAGAATTACAAGAACAAAGAACTCATAAACTACAGGTAGTAGAAATTCAGAACAAAGATGTGGGGGGACAACTGTCTGACTTAGAGAACCATCTGGAGAAAAATCAGAATGAATAAGAAGCTTTCTTCAATAATCTGAAAACACTTGCAGAAATTCTTGAAGGAAAAATATTTGAACCAACAGTATTATGAGATAACTTGGCTGAGCTACTAGAATGCAGTTATGAAAAATGAAATTTCAGTGCCAATTGATTCAAAGTTTCGCTGTATTCATAGGATATATTTGAGCTCTGCATCAAGATTGCACAAAAAATTTGAATTTGGGAGGAGTATCTTTTGAAAATTGAAATTGTCTATTTCAGTGTAAAATTTAGAATTCAGCTTGTAGCTATTTTTAGGGGGAAAGAGATGAAAAACTTAAACTACATATTATTTCCTTGTATATTATGGGCCATAGTTAAGTAGAAAGTTATAAACAGACATTTAATACAGTCTTTTTTTTTTCTTATATTATTAGCCAGTGAGAGGATTAGCAATGTTTGGATCACCTCCCCTTTTCATGTTCAACACAATGAAGTTTATCTGCCTTTTAAATTAAATTTTTTATGATATCTAAGAACTGTGTTTTGTGCAAAAACTTAGTGATGACAGTCCTGTTTTTTGCTATAAACTGAGTAATTTCTCAGGATAGTTTGCATTGCTGAGAAGCAGTGCCATTACCAATTAATTCTTGCCAGCAGGGAGAGAAAGCCACATCTTTAGTGGAAACACACTTACTATAAGTGTGTGTATAGAGTGCTTCCCTTTTTTGTACTGGAAGATATTTCCCTCTGGTGACCACTCTGGTGCTCTCTGGTGTTCTTGAATCTGGTCCACTATATAGTTTACTTTTCCATATTGATTCTATGTATTTATGAGATGATATTGTCTCCCATTTTATTATATATTTTAAGCCAACTAATGAAGGCAGCTGAGTTGCTCAGAAACTTTTCTTTTTAAATTTCTATTAAATTTGACACACACTACTGAAATACATAAGCTCTTCATTGGCATCTGCTCTAGCAGTATTAAGTATAATTACAGAAAATGCAGTTACATTTGTTTATATGTTTTGCAAGAAATCTTTTCTGAATGATCAATTCATTTCAATTTAGGAATAATAATGATTCTTGGGGAACTGCTTATAATAAATCATTTTAAGGTGTGTAGATATTTTCATCACACAGCTGATAAGAGGACTGGATCTAAATTGCGGTCCTGCAGATGGAGATGTGTACTCTTTCTGGGTCTTCATATCAACCACATCTATATTCAAACCTCACAAGGCAATATTCTGAACTGTTAACCAGGCATTTCAAAACCAGAATTAAATTCAATGAGCTCTTCTTAGTGAATAGGTTTTAATGTTGTTTGATGTGATTTTAAAAGACTTTCAGCAAACATGTATTTCTTTAGAAGCTATTTTAAAAGTGAGTGTGGTCTAGTTTGCTTACTATAGGAATTGTATCAGAGTACATTTATTCTTGCTGTACAATGTCTGTTATGTTGAGGAGGGGTCTTTTTAAGAAGTGTATGCTTGAATATCTGACTCTATGGAGTCTATGAATGCACTATTTTTTTTGTTTGAACCCCAAAATGGTTGAATTAAGTACAAAATTAAGTTTATTAATCAATTTGTAACCATATTTTTCAATCATAGTTATTCAACACTAGTCAATTTTATTTTATATGTATGTGTTTGAATGTAAATACATACTAATTTATATTAATGTAAAAATATAGTTTATTTCTTAAGTTAGTTTCTAAAGTGAGTTTTCAGCTGTCTCTGAAAAGTTTATATCAGATACTCAGCCATCTTGTATTACACGTGCTATAACATAACATCGTGTAAGTACTTCCATCTATTTTAGGATATTTTTCTCAACTATTTATTATAGGGAGAATAATTTAGGTACATGTACATACTCGGAGCTGAGATATTTCTATGATAAATCAATAAAATATATTCAATTAATGGATCTTAAATTTTTAAAAAATGTATGATGTTGACTAGTTTTCCTTAATATGTTAGGTAAAGTTTTTAAAGAAAAGGATGAACTCAGGGCTTCAATTTCCCAGCACAAGTGCTTCATGAATGACATGAAAGTTTCTAATGTGTGCCCTGAAAGAAATTATTTCTTTTAGGCACAGAGTTGAGAGTTTCAAAGACAAAATGAAAACTCTTATCATGCAGGTTGTCTGCTGTTAAAGGGAAGGCATTTATTGGGAAGGAATGGGACCCAGAAAATTGGAATGGAGACATGTATGCTGACCAGAATGATGGTGAGGCCTTTGAAGCATTAAAATGTATTGGGTCTTCTTTGCCATTTACACATGTAATGGTCTGACCCGAGGAACCAGCAACCCATCCTCTGTCTGAGGCATTTAAATCTGGTTTGCCAGATAAAACTAATGGAGTCCTCTGAAGTAGTTGACTTGCAAGACACTGCTGATTTCTTTCATGACCCACCCCCACCTTTCTTCAATCCCAGCCTTATATCTAGATTGAAGTCCCAAGAGACCCAGAAAGATGAGGTACAATGTGTGACCCACAAAGAGGTGTACTATGCACCAAAAGAATGAAATGATTTTTCCAATTTTCTTGCATACAGAAAGAAAACAGGGTAATATATTTGGGAATGGATATTAAGCATGTGGAGTAATGGTAGAAGGAACATAATGTTGGATCAGGCTAGATTTATTGATATGTGCCACTCACACCTCTGAATCATTGGGAGAACAGAGTTACTGTACTAAGTAGGGTGATTGATCTTGATTACCAAAGGGACAGTGGACTGCTACTACACAATGGGGATAAAGAAGTGTGCCTTGTGTACAAGAGGTCCCTTAGGGCATCTCTTAGTATTGCCATCCCTCTGATTAAAGTAAATGGAAAACTACAAGTACCCCATACAGGCAAGACTACTACTAACCTAGACTTTTCAGGAATGAGATCTTGGTTGCTCCCCCAAAAAAGAACCATGTTCAGCTGAGATGCTTGCTGACTGTAAAGTGAACATGAAATTGGTAGTGGAAGAAGGTAGCTGTAAATATCATCTATGACCATGTGATCATTTATAGAAATGAAGACTGTAATGTTTATGAATATGTCTTCCTTATTTTCTAAAAGAATATGTTTATATATACATACATACATAAAGCAATTTTCTCTGTTTTCTTCCCTATCTTATCCTTTTATTACATAACAGAAGTTGTATTAACTTTATGTCATAGTATTTAAGTTACAGGCTATCATGGAAAAGAATATCACCCAAGGACTTGCATCCTTTTCTGAGGAAAAGGTTAGTGTTTTCAGTTGTATGTAGGACGGTTGTATTATGTTAGGTGGAAGGAAGACTGTGAAATGGTCTTTATTTGCAGGTGAATGTGGTTTTAGGAGATGTGTATGGCTGCCAAGTTTACAAGGGGTACATTGTGATGGTTACTTTCACGTGACATGTTGGCTGGGTTATTGTGAGCAATTGGCCAAGTGAGATATGGCCAGATTGTCACTGTCAGGGTATTTCATAGATGGATTTGCATTTATAGTCAGTTGATTACATCTACAACAGATGGTGTGTCTATAATTATTAAAGGAGATTGGTCTTAGCAATGAATATCTTACAATTCTATGTCTTCAAGTTCACTATTCTTTTCTTTAGTGACTCATTTGCTTTAACATTCAGATTTTCATTTCTAATATTGTATTTCTTAACTTTAGAAATTCTAGTGGTTTTCTTTATATCTTCTATTTTTCTTCTCATGTTCATGTATTCTTTAATAACCTTTAGCATGTTTTTAAATAGACATTATAATGTTCTTTTCTGCCAATTCTATCTTGTCTTTCATGGCTTGGTCTGTTTCTATTGATTAAGTTTTCTCCTGGTGTATGTCACATTTTCCTTTTTCTCATGCTTAGTAAGTTGTATTGGATGCTGGGCATTGTAAATGTTACCTTTTGAATATCTGAATTTCTGTTGTCTTCTTTTAATGAGTGTTGAGATTTGTTTTGGAGGAAGTTATTTGCAGAGCAACTTGACTTTTTTTGG
>JAQZBX010073814.1:0-14857 GCA_029593785.1 Cabassous unicinctus | reverse complement strand
AAAAAAAAAAAAAAACAATTTAACTTTGACAGTAACACTAACCATGAGCCAAAGGTGAAAAATTTTCTTTCAGCATTAACTGTCTAAAACACAAAATTTTCTCAGAAATAAAATAGATAAACCATTTAAGGATCCAAAAATTACTATGATATATTAGTTTTCTTTGAGATAAATTATATCAAAATTTTTGTGCATGCATTTTCATTTTGTTCTGATGTAAAATAAAATAACCCCCAAATTTTCTTCAGATCCTGGCCAAATGGAAAGTTGCCCTAAAATTATGTCTCATAAGTATACCAAGGAGCGTCTGCAAACAAAACAGAGCAGAGTATCCCTTGCCTTTCCTCCTGATAATGCCACAGCACCTCTTATGTTGCAGATTGTGAACTGATAATGCAAGTGGTCTTTGAGACCAATTCCCAAGGCAGATTGCTTGGCATCTTGCCAAGGATTAATGTATTCATGTTAAGTTTAAACCAAAGAGTACTTTCTTTCTTAGAAGTCACTTAATTTCGACTACAATTTTGAAATACTTTTTGTGGTGCTCTAATATTTGACTGGGTAGTAGATAAGGTATTTTTTAGAGAAATATTTAATTACTCTGTGGCTAAAAGATTAGATCAATAACCACTAGGATGTAAAAGCATATTATTTACTAAGATATATTTTATTGCTTAAAAGTATAACCCTATCAAGGCAGTAAATATTGTTCATAATGAAAAAATTAGAATAACGAAATTCAAAGAAGAAAATAAAAATCACTCATAACTTGTTAATCTTGATACGTAATTTCTTCGAATTATTTTCTTTTGGGCATAGCTACACACATACACACATATATATATCATATATATATCATATATCATATATATGTGTGTGTGTTTACATAATTTTTATCAAGCTGTATTTTCAATAACATGCAGATTTTATCATTAAAATTTATAATACATCTTGTCCATCATGTCCATTTTACACTTTTGTAAAATGCATAATTTCATGTATTTTGCATTGGTTGGTGGAGCTTAACTACCTTCACTTTTGCAGTGCGCAGCAGCTGATGAAGGAGACTTTTAGAGGTATCACAAAGAAATCATGGTGTAGTTTCTACTTTCAGCTTTTGCAGTTTCAACTAAGTCATTAATGCAGCAGATGTATTGCTATATTCATCCACAAAAATGTTTTGTAACTTGTTTAATTTTTTAATTATCTTTGCTTATATTTTATTAAAATAAGAAAGAAAAAAAGAAAGTAAATATAAATGATGAAGTGAAGCTCTGTTAAGGATTTTTATATCTTTCTGAATAATTGGCTCTACTGTTATTTTATACTGCCCTTTAAATCTCTGGATTATAGAGGTCTACTTTTTCAAATAGAACTACATTTTCACAAGAGTTTAGTATTTTATATGTTTGAATTCACAATAAAAATATTTGTATATCCTTTAACTTGTCACCAACTTCTTACAGACATCATATAGATGGATCTTTTGTTTTAATTGAGTCAATTGTTCTTCCTTTTAGCTGGAAGATCTAGCTTACATGTATTTAAAATAATTATTGATAAAAAGTTGCATAATTTTACACTCTCACCAATAGTGAAGGGGTGTTCTTATTTCTCCACATCTCCAGCACTTGACGTTTTATGTTCTTTAAATAATGGCCATTCTTTGTGGGGTGAGATGATCTCATTGTAGTTTTTTAAAAATACATATTTTTTTAAAGATACTTAGATTACATATATGTTACATAAAAAATGTAGGGAATTCCCATATGCCCCACTTCTTACTCTTCCCACATTTTCCCACATTAACAACATGTTTCATCAGTGTAGTACATTTGTTACAATTGATGAACACATTTTGGAGCATTGCCATTATGCATAGATTATAGTTTACATTGTAGTTTACAGTCTCTTGAGAACAATTTTGTAGGTTATGGCAAGATATATAATGGCCTGTGTCTGTCATTGCAATGTCACTCAAGACAATTCCTAAGTCCTGAAAATGCCCCCATATTAGACCTGTTTGTCTGTCTCCCTGCTCTCAGAACTTCCAGTGGCCACTGCCTCCACATTAATGATAAAGTTCTTACATTGCTAGAATCACAATAAGTCTGTAGTAGAATACCAGTAAGTTTACTTTAGTTCATAGTGTATTCCACAGTCCTGAGGATTCTGGGATGGTGATGCCCAATCCACCACAAGTTGAGATGGGGCTTTGTTCTCATAGGGTGGATGGATGATGAGACACTATTGGTTCCTTGGGATGGTCATTGTCCATCATAATCTCTTTGTTAGTTGTCCTGGGTTAGTCCAATGAGCTGGAGAGTAGGTGTTGCAGCTCCGTTGAGATTCATTTGCATTTCCCTAAGAGCTAGTGATGTTGAACATACTTCAATATGTCTTTTGGCCATTTGTATTTCCACTTTGGAAAAATGTCTATTCAATTCTTTTGCCCCTTTTTAAAGTGGTTGCTTGTCATTTTGACATTGTGTGATCTCTTTATATAACATGGAGATAAATCCCTTATCATATATATGGTTTCCTAAGAATATTTTTCCTATTGGTTAGGCTGCATTTTTACTTTCTTGACAAAGTCTTTTTAAGACCAAAAGTATTTAATTTTGAGGCATTCCCATCTATCTATTTTTCCTTTTGTTGCTCATTCTTTGAGTGTAAGGTCCAAGAAAAAAACCACCAAACACAAAATCTTGGAGAAGCTTCCCTACATTTTCTTCTAAGCATTTTTTGATTCTTGTTTTTATAGTTAAGTGCTTGATCCCTTTTGAATTAATTTTTGTATAAAGAGTGAGATAAGAGTCCTTTTTCTTGCTTTTAGGTCCGTATATACACTTTTCCCAGGACCATTTGTTGAATAGACTGTTCTGACTCTGCAGAGTGCATTTGACAGACTTGTCAAAAGTCACTTGACCAGAGAATGAATGTGGCTCACACAGTTCAGTGCCTGCCTCCCTCATGGGAGTTCCCAGGTTTAGTTCCTGATGCCTCTTGAAAAAAACAAAAATAAACAACAAACAAAACAAATGAAAAACCAACTTAGGGAGGCTGATGTGCCTTGGTGGTTGAGTACCGCCTTCCCACTTATGAAGCCCTGGGTTTAAGCCCCAGCACCCAATACCTAAAAAATTAAAAAAACAAACAATCATATTTTAACTAGATATATGTATCTTACTGAGAAACACACACACATACAAAAATCACTTGACCATATATATGAGGGTCTATTCCTGAACTCTTAATTCAATTCCATTGGTCAATCTATCTTTATGCCATTACCATGCTGTTTTTACCACTGTAGCTAGATAACATTGTTTAAATTCTGAAAAGGAAAGTTCTCCAACATCATTCTTCTTTTCTAAGATATTTTTGTCTATTTGGATGCCCTTATCCTATCAGATAACATTGATAATTTGTTTTTTTTATTGTACAAAATATGATATTGGAACATTTATCAGGATTGTGCCAAATCTGTAGATCAGTTTCGGTAGAACCGACATCTTAATGATATATAGTCTTCCAGCACATGAACGTGGTATATCCTTCCATTTTCTTATATCATCAACAATTTCTTTTAGTGATGTTTTATACTTTTATGTCCTTGGTTAAATTTGTTCCCAAATACTTGATTCTTTTACTCATTCCTGTAAATGGAATTTTTTTTCTGACTTCCTCCTCAGATTGCTCATTAGTAGTATGTAGAAGTCCTATTGATCTTTGCATATTAATCTTGTTTCCCAACACTTTGCTGAAATCAGCTATAAGTTCTAATAGTTTTGTTCTGGATTTTTGGGCTTTTGTAAGTATAGTATCATATCATCAGTGAATAATGAAATATTTATTTCTTCTTTACCTCTTTAGATGCCTTTTATTTCTTTTTCTTGTCTAATTGCTCTAGCTAGAACTTCTAGCACAATATTGAATAACAGTGGGGTCTGTGGACATCCTTTTCTTGTTCCTGATCTCAGTGGGAAACCTTTAAGTATAATGTTAGGTATGGTGTTCTCAAATATGCACTTTATCACATTGAAAAAGTTTCCTGTCTTTTTGGAGTGTTTTTTATCAAGAAAGGATGTTCCATTTTGTCAAATGCCTTTTCTGCATCAATGAAATGATTATGTGATTTTTCATCTTCTATTTATTAATGTATTATATTACACTGATTGACTTTCTTATATTGAACCATGCTTGCATACCTGGTATAAAGCCCACTTGATCGTGATGTATACTTTTTTGATGTGTTTTTGGATTTGGTAGCAAGTACTTTGTTGAGGATTTTGCATCCATATTCATTAAAGAAATTGGTCTGTAATTTTCTTTTTTTCCTAATATCTTTATTTGACTCTGGTATTAGGATGATGTTAGCACCATAGAATAAATTTGGTAGTATTCCTTCCTGTTCAATTTATTGCGAGAATTTAAGCAAAATTGGTATTAGATCTTCTTTAAATGATTTGAGGAATTCACAAGTGAACAATCTGGTCCTGGACTTTTCATTTTGGGGAGGTTTTGATGACTGTTTCAATTTCTTTACTTATGATTGGTTTCTTGAGGTCTTATATTTCTTTTAGTGTCAGTATGGTTGTTTATATTTTTACAGAAATTTGTCCATTTCATCAATGTTTTCTAGTTTGTTAGTATACATATGTTCACACTTTCCTCTATAATATATTTTATTGCTTCTGGGTCAGTGATAATGACACCTTTCACATTTCTAATTTTATTTATTTGCATCTTCTCTCTTTTTTCTTTGTTAATATAGCTAACAGTTTACCAATTTTGTTCATCTTCTCAAAGAATCAAATTTAATTTTTATTGATTCTCTTTATTGTTTTTTTATTTTCTATTTTTTATTTCTGCACTAATCATTATTATTATTTTTCTTTCTGCCTGCTTTGGAATTGCTTTACTGTTCTTTTTCTATTTCTTCCAGGTGTGCAGTTATGTCTAGATTTTAGGTTTTTCTTCTTTTTTTAATATAAGCAATGAGGGCTATAAATATTCCTCTCAGCACTGTCTTTGCTGTGCTGTGTTCTCATTTTCTATTTGTGTTTAAGTATTCACCTATTTCTCCTGTTAATTCTTTTTAACCGACTGATTATTTAAGAGTATATTCTTTAAACTCCATATATTTATGAATTTTCCATTTTTTACCTGTTATTAATTTCCAACTTAATTACATTATGATGAGAGAAATTGTTTTGTATAATTTTAATATTTTTTATGTACTGAGATATGAATTATGTCCCAACATATGGTTTACCCTGGAGAACGATCTATGAGCACTTGGAAGAATGCATATCTTCAGTTTTAGGGTGTAGCACTCTATAAATGTCTACTATATCTAGTTCATTTATTATCTTATTGAAGCTCTCAGTTTCCTTATTTATCCTCTGTCCCAATGTTCTCTCTAATGCTGAGAGTCAAGTGTTGAAGTCTCCAACTATTACTATAGAGACATTTATTTCTTCTTTCCATTTGGCTAGTGTGTGTCTCATATATTTTGGGGCACCGATCGGGTGGTTTCTCAGGAACCTAAATATAGAACTTTCATATTGTCCAGCAATCTTGATACTAGGAATATATTCAGAAGAACTGAAAGGATGTACATGGACAGATATTTGCACACCAATGTTCATAACAGCATTATTCATAATTGCTAAATGAAGGAAACAACATAAGTGTCTGTCAACCAATGAATGAATAAATAAGATGTGGTATATTCATATGATGGAATATTATTCAGTTGTAGAAGAAATTAATTTAAGAACTACAAGAAAACATGGAGGATGATTGAGAATATTGTGTTGAATGAAATAAGCCAGACATAAAAGAAAAAATACTCTATGGTTTCACTTATATGAACTAAATACAATGAGTAGACTTATGGAGTTAAACTATGAAGTGTAGGTTAGTGGGAGATGGAATGTGGGATGAGAAAGGAGAGAAGAGCATGGATAATTTAATAAGCTCAAATGTAAATATGTTGTAATGGTTGGGCTTGACGGTGTCACATTATAATGAATATACCAAACATTGTTGATTTATGAATGTGATTGTGATTGAAATGAGTACTCTAGGAAGATTAATGTTAGTTGGAGGACAGCTGGAGAATATTAGGAATGTCTAACAATGATTTTGGAAGTAAATGAGGATTGTGGTAAATGATTAAATACAGGAATATTCTTCTACTACAAGGTGTTAAGAATGTGGTTAGACATGGGAAAAATTAACTAATAAAATTTAGAGAATATAGTTAACAACAACATTGTAATGTTTTTGTAGCAAAGGAAAGTTGGTACTATATTAATTCTAAAAGTAAAAAAAGAATATGGGGTTTGATTATGTGAGATATGAATATGATTAAGCATTTATTTCTCTTCCTCATTTTTTTTCATTGATAAAGAGACCTTGACTATGCCATTTAAATAATCTGTGTTTGTCTTGTGTATCTTTCTGAACACTAGAGGAATAACTGAATTAGCAGGTGGAATTAGATGAGATAAAAGTGCCTGAAAAAGAATATTTTAGGAGTAATGTTTTCATAACTTGTTCAGCTGTACTTTTCTTCTCTTTTTGTGAATTTGAAATAAAGTTTTTATTTAAAAAAATAAAAGAATTATTGATATGCTATTTTCAATATGTCATCAAATTTTGGACTCCTGAGCTTTCTCTCATAGCTTATTTTGGGTTAATAAATTTTTACTATTAAATTTTATTTTATCTATTGCATTTGTTAATCAAACCTCTTTTCATTATATTGCTAGTGATTTCTCTTGGAGATAAAATTTACATCTTCAAATTATTTTAGTGCTCTTTAAATTATTATTGTAGCTCATATTCATTCAAGATGCAGCATGGACACCACAATACCTCATCTGCCCAAAGA
Organism: Cabassous unicinctus; assembly: GCA_029593785.1. Taxonomy (NCBI): domain Eukaryota; kingdom Metazoa; phylum Chordata; class Mammalia; order Cingulata; family Chlamyphoridae; genus Cabassous; species Cabassous unicinctus. Next base: position 7,953 of record JAQZBX010073814.1, on the reverse strand, counting down.
ATCTTTGAAAAACAACCAAAACATAAATAGAAAGCAGACCTTCAGTCTCATTGTGGGTCCTTGGCTTTCTTTTGGAGGCAGCAGGGTAACCTCTATGTGTATCTGGAGTGCATGTATGTTGTTTTCCATCTATCCACTGGTAGTATGAAAGACTGATCCCAAACACTTATTGCTCAGTTTCTCTCTCAGAATTTGCAATACAACTCTTATACAGCTGAAGCACTGTAAGGAACAATCACCAAGGTGATGATCACTTTGTGTGGAGCAAAGGATCCCTGGCTTTGTGACACACAATAGAATACCTAGGAGTTTAGAGGGGTATTCTTCTGCTCATAAACAGGGGAATTTATAAGACCACAAGCACCATACCAGGACAAAACACAGGCTTAGAAAAGAAGAAGAGTGTCCCACACTTTCACATCAGTCTGATATTCTTGATAGAAGGGCTAAACTCTTAATATGAAGACTGTACAAAAAAGAACCAATTTTTCAAGACATGTTAGTTGTATTTTTCTGTTATTTGTATGCTTTTTGTTATCTCCTGTTACTCAATATGATACATGTCACACCACTTGCTGGATATAAACTTATGAAACACACAGCTTAGGGACTTAAGCTCAGAGTTAAAGCATTAAAATATTAAAAATACAGAGTGCAAAAAAGGTTTTTATGAAAAAACAATGAAATAGAAATAATTGCCCATGGAAAGGGACATGGTAAAAATGCAGAAACAATCAATAAAGAAAACCAGACTTTAGACATTCTGTTCAAAGACATGAATAAATGATCCTCAATATGCTTAAAAAGGAAAAAACAAAGAAAGAATTAAAGGATTTCATAAAACAATGAATGTACAATATGAGAATTCCATTAAAGAGATAGAAACTTTTAAAAGGAACCAAAGAAAAATATTGGAATTGATGCACACAATAAAAATTGAGAAATTACCTAGAGGAGTTCAAGAGCAGATTAGAGCTGATAAAAGAAATAACCAGTGAACTATAAGATAAGACAATTGAAATTATTCAGTTTGAGGAGTGAAAAAAAAAGTGAAAAGGCTATAAAGAAGTGAACATAGCCTAAGAGACTTATGGGACTCCATGAAGTACATTAATATATGCATAATGTATGTCTCAGAAGAAGAAAGAGAGAATGGATCAAAAGGAATATTGAAAGACAAAATGGCAGAAAACAGCCCAAAGTTAATGAAGAAATTAATATACACATTCAAGAAACTCACAAATCCAACACAAGATAAACATGTACAGAGCTATGCCCAGATGCATTGTCATTTAAGTGGTAAATACAGATGACAGAGAGAGAGAGATCTGATAGGTTCAAGAAAAAAGCAACATTTTATGAGATGTAAAGTTCAGGTTTCACATCAGAAACATTTAAAGGAAAAAGTCCTTGAAGAAAATATTTTAAGTACTAAAGAAAAGAATTGTCAACTAAAAATTTTATATTTTGGAAGACTGTCTTAAAAATGAGAGATATTGTCTTTGTTTGCCACTGAATGCCAATGCAGAGTACCATAAATGGGTTGGCTTTTATAATGAGAGCTTTATTTTGGGTAAAAGCTTATGTTTCCAAGGCCATGAAATGTTTAAATCAAGGCATCAACAGAGATGTCTCACCAAAGTCAGCTACAGGTGATCCTGTCATCCTGCCACATTAAAAGCAAGATGGCAGCCTATCTCTGCTGAGGTTCCCTTTCTCCTTTGGACTTATCAGCTCCCAAAGCCAAGCTGTAGGAATTCAGGCATATAGTATGTCTCTTTGGCTTTAATCTAACCCATGGGTCAAGCCTCTTAGGGGCTTCATGCTTCAACTTTGGCAGCTCACAATCCTCAAGTCCATTCTCACTCATGGTGGGTTAAAGATGGTAGTGGCTATCTTTTTCTGAGTCTCTCTGTTTATTCTCAGTTTATACAAGTCCCATCAAGAGGCCTAAGATCTAACCTGCATCACACCTCACAAATGTGGCCCCATCAAATGCCCTAAAGTGATCTAATTGAAAATGATCTACACAAAGTGAATTTAATGCAATTAAAGAGTTTCCAAGGAATTGATTAATTATTTTTTGGGATTCAAAAAGGAACTTCAAAATGCCACAGAGATTAAGAGACATTCTCAAGTAAACAAAAACTCATGGAACCTGTCACCAGTAGACCTGCCCTATAAACAATGATAAAGGGATTTTTTCAGATTGAAAGCGAAGGACACTAGACAATGGATTGAGGGGAATAAAGTAACAAATATTATGTTAGAGGTAACCATATGGGTAATCATAAACCCCAGTATTATAATATTATATTTGGTTATGTAACTCCTCTTTTTAGTGTTAAGAGTTGCAAAATGCAAATGCATACAAGTAATTTTATTTCTATAGCTCATTACATATAATGGGTAAAGATATAATTTATAAAATGTACAACAAAAATATGACGATGGTACAAGAAGAGTATGTGTATGTTACTGAAGTTAAATTGGTACCATATCATAAGTGATTGTCATAGATTTACTGGGTTATACTTAAGCCCCATGGTAACCTCAACAAAAATATTCAAAAATATACATAAGGAAATGAGAAGGGACTCAAAATAATTAATGGCAAATATCAAATAAATATGAAAGTAAGCACTAATGGAGGAATAGAGAGTGAAAGAGGTAAAACACTTTAAATAACAAATGAAAAAATTGACAGAAGAATGTCCTGCATTATCAGTATATACCTTAAATACCAATGAACTGAACTCTCCAATGATAAAGAAGCTTTTAGAAGAATGGTTGAAGAAACATTACACAACTATATACTATTTATAAGAGACCATCTTAAATTTAATGCCACAAGTAGGTTCAAAGAGAAAGGATGGGGAAAAGTATTCTTAAAGACCAAAACTGGTACAAGAGATATAGATCAATCATTTCAAATGTTTCACAGCAATGTGAACTGTTGGTGGTGGGACAATGTATGGGAATCCTGTATGGTATGCATGATTGTTTTGTTTAGTAAACTCACAACTTCTCTAGTAATAAAAGGAAAAGACATAACAAGTATAAATATATATGTACCCAAAAATCAGAGCCCCGCATTATATGAAACTAATATTGACAGATTTGAAGGGAGAAAATAATGGTTCTACAGTAATAGTAGAAGATGTCAATACACCATATGCAATAATGTATATGACATCTAGAGAGAAGATTAATAAAAAAATAGAAATTTGAATAACATTATAAGCCAACTAGAACTAACAGACTCTTTATCTAACAACACAAAATATGTATTACCCTCTAGTGCACATTGCTCATTCCCCAGAAGAGACTATATGATAAGCCACAAAGGAAGTCCTAATAAATTTAACAAGTTTTAAATAATACATGGTATCTTCTTTAACCACACCAGAATGAAGCTAGAAATCAGTACCTGAGTGATAACTGGAGCATGAAAATATGAGGAAAACAAGCAACATACTCTTTTACACAACAGGTCTAAGAATAAATCACAAAGGAAATTATGAAATATCCTGAGTTGAATGAAGAAAGACAAAACATAGCAAATCTTTTAAGATGCGGCAAAGACAGTGGTGAGAGGGAAATTCATAGGTCTAAGTGTTTAAAACAGCAACAAAATGAGATTTTACAATCTTAAGAACTAGAAATAGAAGACCAAACTAAACCCAATAGGAAGAAAGGCTGGGAATAACAAAGATTATAGTGAAGATAAATGAAATTGGGAATAAAGAAACAATAGAGAGCATCAAAGAAAACAAGAGTTGGTTCTTTGAAAAGATCAATAAAATTGATGAAACTTAAGCTAGTCTGACAAGAAAAAAGAGAGAGGTTGCAAATAATTAAATAAGAAATGAAAGGAGGGATATTATCATAGGCCCTATAGAAATAAAAAGGAGTAAAAGAAGATACTGTGAATAACAGTACTCCAACAAATTAGGTAAATGAGAAGAAATGGAAAAATTCTTAGAAACACACAAACTACTTACACTGACTTAAGAAGAAAGAGAAGTTCTCCACAGACCAATAACAATAAAAGATTTTGAATCAGTAATCAAAAACCTCCCAGCAAAGAAAAGCCCAGGCCATTGGCTCACTGGTGAATTTTATCAAACATTCCGAAAATACCATTCCTGCTCAAATTCCTACAAAAAATGAAGCACAGAGAACACTTCTTATCTCATTTTATGAGGTCAAGATCACTTTAATATGAAAATCAGATAAAAATATCACAAGAAAATTACAGACCAATATCCCTTGAGTATAGAGTGAAAAATCTTCAACAAAATAATATAAAGCAAATTCAACAGCATTTTAAAAGTATTAGTCACCATGATCAAGATGGATTTATTGCAGGTATGCAAGGGTGATTCAGGAGAAGAAAATAATATATTATACACCACATAAATAAAATGAAGGAAAAAAATTGATGTCACACTTGCAGAAAATTCATTTGACAAAATTAAGCAATTCTTGATAAAAAAACACTCAGAAAACTAGGAATAAAAGAAAATTAAATCAAAATGAAAAAGAACATTTTGAAACACCCAGAGTCAACATTATACTTAATAGTGAAAGATTTAAAACATTCCCTCTGCTATCAGTAATAAGACAATCATGCCCACTATAACCAATGTTATTTTCCACACTTTTGACCTCAGAAAGACATGCACTTTATACATGCAAAATACATTAATTCCATAACAACATCCCAAAAGCCTTAATTCATTTCAGAAACAATGCTAAGTACAAAGAATGATATTCATAGCAGGATTTTCACAATTACCAAAAGGTGGAAGCAACTTAAGTGTCCAACAACTGATGAATGGATAAATAAAATGTGGTATATACCTACAATGGAATATTATTTAGCCACAAAAATGAATGAAATCCTGGTACGTGTGACAACATGGGTATTCTTTGAAGACATCATGTTGCATGAAACAAACTAGAACAAAAGGACAAATATTGTATGATCACAGTTATTTGAAAAAATTAATATAAGCAAACTCATACAGCAAGAATCTAGAGTATAGACTACCAGGGGTTGTGCTGAGAGTAGTGAATGGGAAGTCAAGACTTAAAATGTACAGGGTCCCTATTTAGAAGGGAAATAATTTGTTAATAGAGGGAGTAGATCATAGTGATGATAGCAAAATATTATAAATGTAAGTTTTCTGATGATTGTGGTCATTATTTAAAGTAGGGCTGTTAATACTTTCTGTCCATCAACTGATTTAATCTTTTCAATAACTCTATTGATTTAGAAATACTATTTTTCTTGTACAGTTGTGGAAAATATATTTATAGTTCTAGTGAATTAATAATGGCAGATCTAGAATATAAACCCTGAATTGTCCATGCCAAAGCAGCAGTCCTTACAACTTTGCTGTATTACTATTCTACAGAAGAAATGGAATAGCTTCTGAAAATGAATCATAATAAAATTCTTTGACTTTGAAACCTGAATTAGGATATCTATTATATAATTTGAAAGATTGCTTTCTTTTTTGCCTATTTGTTGCCCTACAAACTACATATAATAAATCACAAGTGTAACACATATTTTTTGGCAATTACTAAGAAAATTTTAAGAACATTTTCCTGGAAATGTTCCAGATCATCTGTGGTCAAGTAGATTATTGCTCAACAGAAATGCAATTAATTGAAGGATGCTAGTTCATTAGAGTAACCAAGTAAATACCCAAATATGAAAAAAGAAAAGATGAATTTAAATGTTTAACATCACCTTGATTTCAATTACTTTGAGCCCTTTATCCTCTGGATGACTCTAGTGAGAACATTTTTCACTTTTTGTTCCTGAAACTATAAATGACTGGATTCAGCATGGGGATCACCACAGTTTAAAATACAGAAGCCTCTTGATCCCTTCCCAAGTAGTAGGAATTCTTTCTTTTTAAATAAATAAAAATCGTAGTGCACAAGCAGAGAAGGCTTTGCGCGTTCCTGAAGTGGAGTTAATTTCCAGGATAGTAGACAGAATGGATACATAGGACAGAGAGATTGTGATAAGTGACATCATTAAGTTAAAACTAGCAAGAATGAATATCATGATTTCAGTGTCACGAGTGTCAGTGAAGGACAGGGCTAAAATTGGGGTTAAGTCACAGAAAAAAGTGATGGATTACATTGGATTTGCAGAAATGCAAACTGTTTATGTAAAGAACATTGACTAAGGATTCCATAAAGCCAAACATATACGACCCAGGGATGAGGGTGCCGCAGAGCCTCGTGCATATAATTACTAGATAGTGAAGAGTTTTGCAGATAGCTACATAGCAGCCATAGGCCATTGAAGAGAGAAGGAAAAATTCAGTGACACAGAAGGATGCAAAAAAATACATCTGTGTGAAGCAGCCCTTGAATTAAATATACTTGTTGGAATTCAGCAAGTTCTCTAAGGTTTTAGGTGTGATGCCTGTTGAATAATTGAGATCAAGGAATGACAGGTGACTCAGGAAAAAATACATGGGGTTGTGAAGCTGGGGCTCCAGGTGAATTATCAGTATCATCCCTGCATTCCCCAGCACAGTAATCAGGTATATCAGGAGAAACAGCTGAAAGAGGACCTGCTGGACCTCTTCAGAGTCTGTCAAACCCATCAGGATGGAGTCAGGCACACTTGTGTTATTCCTTCTTCCCATAGTGTTCAACTGTTCAGTAATTATAGGTGATACTTAGTATAAATGGCTTCAAAATGATGTTTGTTTAAATGAATGATCTGGCTTTTTTAAAAAATTAATGATTCTTGAATGTCACAATAAAGAGTAGTTTACAAAATATCACTGAAAACTGTTAGAGAATGACTGCCAAATATGAATCAGGAATAAATCATCAATTGCTGTTTTATGGTAGAAGCCCTTATATATTGCATAATTAAAAGGAACTTAACACTGTTATAAATACTTCCTTTTTTCTAGATAGTTATCCAGATGAAAGTATTGTACCATAGGTATTACTCTTAAACCAATATAATGGATCAGGGGTTCTTAACCAGAGGTCCACAGATTCCAATTACAGGAGGTCCATGAGCTTGAAAATTCATAAAAATATTGTTCCTTTGGGGACAAGTTGGTGTTGGATTGATGTATTTATTAAATAATATACAGTACAGTGTGGACTTAGTATAATTTTTATTTTGATGTAGCTTGTTCTTAGTGCAGTGGATAACTGCATGCAAAAAGGTTAGTAAGGATGGCAGAGATGGATTTATGACACTGTAGGAAAACTTGAATTTCTAAATATTTGTTGAAAATAACCATTTGAACGGATGTTGAACTGTGTTAAGTTATCAGGTATTGAAATTTATGGGAAAGTTGTAAAATATAATTTTGAATAATATCAAAGTTTAATTTAAAGGCATACCAATGTTGAGTGTCAAAACTATCTGCAGATACATTCTGAGAAGGGGTCTGTGGTTTTCACTTGACTGGCAAAGGGGTCCGTGGAACAACAAATGTTAAGAAGCCCTGTACCAGATAATAAAAAGAGCATAGAAATTGAACCTATCCAGTCATAACCATTAAGTGTTGTTTATTCTGCCAAGATTCAATGAGTCATGATATCATGCTGATAACATATTTCTACTTAAAATTAACTTCAGAAAAACAGGAAAAAGTAATAGATATATAACAAACAATGATGGAGAGATTTATACATTATTTAGTCTTCATTTAAATCATATTATTTATTACAAATGACAGATCAGAAATTAAATTCATAGGTTATTTTACAGGTAGTATTAATATTATAGAACACACATTAGCATTAATTTTCAGAATATATGTTTTTATGTGATTATTTAAAATCAGATTTCTTCCAAAAATTATATTTCCTATATATAAAATATATATATATGTGTTGCTTGATGACTCTGATTTCTGTCAATTCTACTTTTCCATTTCTACAAATCCTGGC
>JAQZBX010073813.1:0-14855 GCA_029593785.1 Cabassous unicinctus | reverse complement strand
GGATCGATATATCAGGAATGGGTTGGCTTTTACAATGACAATTTATTAGGTTAAAAACTTACAGTTCTGAGATTATGAAAGTGTCCGAATGAAGGCTTCATCAGGAGATCTTTTTTCCCGAGCTGCTGCTGTGGGTGATCGGGCACATGGCAGGGCACACTGGCGGCATTGGCTCATCTCTCCCCTCTCCTCCAGACTTCGTTGCTTTCAGCTTCTAGCTAAAGTGGCTTCCTTTCAGCTTCTGGCTCCAGGGGCCTTCTTGCTCAGCTTCTGTGTTCCTCTCTGTCTCTGTGGACTTCTTTATGTGTCTGCATCTTTTTATTCCTCTGTTTATAAAGTACTCCAGTAAGAGAATTAAGACTCAACCTGGGTCCGGCAATCTAATCAAAGATTAACTGACATAATTTAATAAAAATGTCCCACCTACAACAGGTTTACACACAGGAATGGATTAGCTTTAAGAACAGGACTTTTTCTGGTGTCCACGAAAGATTCCAACTGCCACAAGGGGGTTCATGTATGCTCCAGGATGATGTTCGCAGACTTATGGGAATGGCTTCATTATTGGTTTGCCCAAAGTTCTAAAGATTTACAACCCTGGACCAGTTTTCATGCTTGTCTTTAAGTTCAAGGACTGAACTAAACCATGCAGTTAGTCTGAGAATTAGGTCCCCATTTCCTAAACTATTAATGGATGTTTGAGGCCTGAAGATTTTGAGATTGACTAGGTGGCTGCCAAAGGCCAAAGATTGGTGACTAAATTTAAGGCCAGTCCTCAAGGCAATGGATAGAGTTCTCCTGATAGGATCACCTTTATCTGTTTCCCTGCTAACACAGGGCTGCAGCCATAATTCTCTTCCTGCATGGGTCTCATTGTAGACACCATATTGGTGTGCCTTAAAACAAAAACAGCCATTTATAATCTCTCATGAACCTGGGGGTTGACTGGGCTTAGCTGGATGGTTCTTCTGCAGCTGGAGCTGTGGTTATCTGGAGAATGAATGGATTAGTACATTTGAGAGGACTCACTCAAATACTGATGCTTTGGTGGTGTCATCTGGAAGGCTGAGCTCAGCTATGTAGTTCTTCAGCTTGACGTGGTATTTGCAGGGGCTGCAGTTGTCTGGAGACTTAACTGGGTTGGAGCATCCTAAAAGGCTCATTTATTTGGCTGGGAGTCAGCTCTGGCTTTCAGCTGGGAGCAGAACGGAGGTGGTTGATCAGTGTCTCAGTTCTTCTCCATGTGGCCTCCTGATGTGGTTTGTGCTTCTTACAGCATGGCAGCTGGGTTCCAAGAAGGAACATTCTAAGTGGCAAAGATGAATCTGCAAATCTCTTAATGCCCAGCCCTAGAAGATACACTGCATCACTGTTGCCATAGGCCCCAGAGCTACAGGACTAGCCCAGATTTTAAAAGAAGATAAAGAGATTCTACCTTTCTATGGAAGTAGTAGGAAAGAATTTGTGGCTATATTTAATCCACCACAGTGGTTATGGCAAAGACTCCCAAAACAGTTTCTTAAAGAAGCTGAGTTTGGTGGCTTGATGGCAGTTTCATAATGTCATCAGCAACCCAGACTCTTGGTTACACGGTGGTTGCAAAATCTCCAGCCATTACAGCTGAGATGCAGGCAGACACGTGGGGAGACAGCAGAAGGGCAAAAAGGAACCTAACAGCTACATAGGCACCAAAAAGTGCTTTTTCTTGAGGCTTTGCATGACTACTGCTTACATTTCATTGATTTCCTTATCTTAAGGGAAGCTATAATAGAAATGTGAAGAAGAAAGCATACCATCCTGTAAAAGGTCTTTTTAAATGTCTCCTTGTTTAACATGAGGTAGATATAAGCTAAATGAAATAAGGCAGTGGACCCAAACACACCTAATTCAGACTCTTTACTTCCCATTCACCACCCATTTGTTTGCTCTTGGCCAGAATTCTGTGGCACTGCAGAGAGTGTGTCTGTGGCAGGTTGATGTTTGTCTGGTGAGACAGACATGCTGAAGATTGTCATGATAACAAGGGGCATGCTTTAACCTGCAGGCAGCTGATGCAATGGGTGCAGGTACTATTTAGAAAAGGGTTTTGGGAACCATATTAATAAAGGTTCATTTGTAAGCCTAATTATACCCTTGCCAAATAATAGAGTTGGCTTTTGTACCATTTTTCTCATCAGCTTAAACTGTAAATGTTCTTTATCATAGGATCGAGAAGTCTGGCAAGTTTATGTTCAGGGACTCTGATGCACATTTTTAGATCCTTTTGCCTTCTTTCCAGGCCTGATGTCCTGCTTCCTTATTCTTTAAGATTCAGTGGCTACTGAGGATCAAGATTCCCTGTGAAAGGAGAAACTCATTCACATGTAGGTGTTATTCACTGATAACAGCTTTATCTTCTAGCCCTCTGGTAGGAATTTGCTTACCCTTTCATTGTGATACTGTAGGCACCATACCAAGCCCATGAGTCACCAAGTTTATGGGTCATAAAGCTTTGTAGAGGCCCTTCTCACAGCCCACTTCTAGACCAAGTCCTCTCTGCCTGGATGCAAGGCTAGTCCCAGGCTATGTGACATTGGAACATCCTGGCATATTTAAAGAGGGTGCGCCACTCCTGTTCAATCTGCATTTGCTCTATAGCAGAGGTCATCAAACTACAGCAAGTGGACCAGGCTGTTTGTGTAAATAAAGTTTTATTGGAAGACAGAGTCATTTATTTATCATTGTTGGCTGCTTTCATGGATCAATGGCAGAATTATTTAGTTGCAAGAGAGCCCATCTGGTCCTTTACAGAAAACGTTTGCCAACTCCTGCTCTATTGTGTCCAAGGCAGAACTGGTTCCCTCTAAGGCAGTGGTTCTCAATGTGTACAACTCTGTCTCTCAGGAGACATTTAGCAATGGCTAGAGACATGTTTGGTTGTCATATTAGGGGGAAAGTTGTTCCTGGGGTCTAGGGGATAGTGGTTACAAATGCACTAAACATGCCATGATGAACAGGACAACCCCCCACACCTCCCATCCTAAAATGTCAGGAGTATTGAGGTTGAGAAACCCTGCTATAAGAAAATGGATGTTCTGGAAGGCTATTATTGTGTTTCACTCATTTATTCAACAAATATTTACTGAATGTGTACTCTGTACCAGACATGTACTGGGTCCTTTATATATATTATACTATGGAACCCACACAACAGATTACAAAGTTGGCACTATTATCACCCACAATTTACAGATGAGAAATCTGAAACCCAATGAAGTTAATTTACCTAAAATCATCTAATTAGTAATGATACAGAATTTTAATCTAGTGCTTGACAAGTACTCTATATTTGAATAAACTTGGGTTTTAACAGAGGAAAAAGTAGCATTTGAAGCCAGTGGGATCTCCATTCAAATTTTGTTTCTTCATTGACTACATGAGAAATGGAGATGATACCTTCTCTGAAGGAGGCTGTAGAGATTAAATTAGATAATGTGCAGAAAGCACTTATGAAAGGACCTGTAATTATAAAAGTGGGGGCAATAAAAATGCTAATTCCTCTTATTTTATTTCCAGTCTCGAATATAAATGCCTTCAGACATCTGGGAACCAGCTCACGCAGCCACCTGCTAGAATTCCGAATGCTGAAATTAGGGGGCTGTTGGGTGGAGACCCAGAGCCACTTACTCTACCGAAAAGTGAGCTGATTGTCTCGACTCTCACAGCCTCACAGAAAATGTGTCTTTTCCCGCAGTTGGCAGGACCCCTTTTCTGAAGCAGGGTCTGGAGTGGGGATCCCGCCTCTCTGAGAGCCCTTTCTGCTCTGTCCAGCACGGCTTCTCCCTGCAGAGCTGCTGAGGCTGGATGAGCCGCAGGAGTGACAGGCTGTCAGCCTGCAAAGCAAGCGTCCTAATCGCCTTGCCGGCACAGCCCTGCTCCAAACGCTCCCGCCGAGCACTCGCAACTGTCAAGAAGGTTTTCTCCTGACGGGAAAACACAATTTCACATTTTCAAAGTTAAGGCATAAACATACCAGGCAGCTGGAGATGGGGAGCCAGCTGCGCTCAGAGCTGGACTTCACAGCCCATCAGCAGGCAGGAAGCTCTGCCCGTCTTCAACCAGTGGGCTTTGCCTTTTTATTTCTTTGTCTTTTCTATTTCTCCTTTTGCTCCAAGCCTTGACACTTTACAAAGTTATGTCTTTCGCCTTGGCTGTATCATTTCTGGGAAAACAGAACAGATTTGGCTCTGGGATAATTAGAACATCATAACCTGGGCCTCCATCTTTGGGAGGAAGAACTCATGGGCTTTCTCCTCAGTTCAGTTTTGTCATCTCCACACACACACCCCTCCTCTTCAGGTCCCTTCTTTCTTCACTCACACCATAATTGTCCAGGCTTCTTGCCCCATCTTTCCTGCCTCACTTGCTTAAGTTCATTTTGGTATTAGCATGCTGGAGGACAGAAACAAAGATGAAAAAGATGGTCTGTGACTTTGGGAGAGTCTGGTCTGAAGGAAGCATCCAGACTGTGAATAGACCATTACAATACTCTTCTCTGAGTAAGTGGATGTTAAAGGGCAAGGAGAGGGAAAAACAGGTGTAACACGGGGACATTTTTGGGGCTTGGGAATTGTCCTGAATGACACTGCAATGACAGATACAAACCATTATATATCTTGCCATAACCTACAGAATTGAGTGGGAGAAAGTGTAAACTACAATGTAAACTATAATCCATGCTTAGTGGCAATGCTCCAAAATGTGTTCATCAATTGTAATGAATGTACCACATTGACGAAGGATGTTGTTGATGTGGGAGGTGTGGGGAGTGGGGCATAAGGGAATCCACTATGTTTTTTATGTAACACTTATGTAATCTAATTCTCTTTTAAAAAAATAAAATTAAATGTAAAAAAATTAAGAATTAAAAATTTTTTAAAAATATTTTAAAAAGAGGGACGATTCTTGTTGTCTCAGTTTCTTCTGAGGCCACAAAGCTGAGAAGAAAGGCAAAACAGCCTACATTTTAAAGAGAGAAGCGAGGCCATCTACAAAGAACTTTCTACAGGGTAACCTCCTCAAAATGTCCATCAACTACCAGCCCATGATGCATCTCAAGTATATATAAGAGGGGAGGCTACAGAATTGATGAGGGAAGACTGTATAGAAGGGATTTCTTTAGTAAAATCAGAGTGATGCTCACAACTGTGTCAGAAAGCATCTTCCTTATCCCCCATTCCAAGTGGACAAAGACACCAGCAGAAACAGTGTTTATCCCAATATAAAACAGAGAGCCTTTTCTAGACATGGAAACTATACCTATGCTAGATCAAGGACCTCAAATGTGGAGCTGACACTTCAGAGTAAAGGTTATTTTTGCATTTGAAATGACGCAAGCTTTTCCCCCCACCTCCAGGACCCCAAAATGAAGCTGGCCAGTAGAACCACCCCCCACCTCCTTATACCAAAGTTTCCAAGCAGCCATCCCACTTGGAGGAGAGGTGTCTTAGAGAAACATACCTACATGACAGTGGATGCCCACACTAGCCATTTATACTTAATTCACAAATACAAAAAAGACAACCAACAATCAGCAGACATTTGAGGAAACCAGCAGCCCATTACAGAAGGATCAGAGAATATCTGACTTCAGAGGAAAGAAAGATTTTAAAATTAATAATGAATCTATGTTCAGAGAAATTTAGGAGACTATTATATATAAGAAATGAGAACTGGCTACTACCAAAAAGGAGTCATGATTTTAAAAATAACTATTAGAAATGTAAAATAATATGGTCTAAATAAAAACAAATCCAAAGGAAATTTTCTAAAAAGTAAAACACTAAAACAAAGAAATGGAAATAGGAGAGAAAAATTTAGAAACAGAGAAACAATACATCTGCCTAATAGGAGTTCCAGAAAAAAAGAAAAACAAACATGGAGGGGAGGAAATAATCAATGAAAGAATGGAAGAAAATTTTCCAAAACTAAAGAAAGATAGTGAGTCAAGTTTGACAGGTTAATAGAACTTAACCTGTGCACAGTACAATTAATTTTTTAAAAGACTTAAATGCATCCTTATGAACTTCAGGACATTAATGATAAAAGGAATATCTTAGAAGCTTTCAGGACAAGATGAAAGGCAGTTCACCTACCCCCAAAAAATTAAAATAAAGAATCCAGTTGGCAAGAGATTCTTAGTAACGATATTCAATGTTGGGAGGCAATAGAACAATGCCTTCAAAGTTCTGAAGGGAAATATTATTCAAACTTGAGTTCTATACAGAAAAACTATCCATGAAGAGTGAGGATAGATATTTTCATACATACAAGATATTTTCATATATACAATGTCAAATTACCACATACACTTTTTGAAAAAAAAAATTGCTTTTAAGGATGCACTCCAATGAATAAAAAAAGAATCTAAGAAAAAAGAAGTCATGGACACTAAGAAACAAGGAAACTACTTCAAAGTGCACAAACAAGAAATACCAGCTTGACATAAATTTAAACAAGCAGTTGAGAATTCCAAAGAAAATTTCTTCCAAGGAAATAAATTTTATTCAACAAATATTATGATCTAAATGGAGTACCATGCTGAAAGCTTCTTTTCTCAAATATAAAAAGGAAAGGCAATTGTAAGCTCCAGTAAAAACGAAAAGGCACAAGAATGTCATGAATCAAAAGCAAAGCACATTACTAAAATATGGCATCAATTTACACATTCTATGGCATATTAAAAAAAGAAAATCCCGTTGGCATTTGAAATATTCTCTTGCAAGTACCACAAGTTTAATGACAAAATTACATAAGAGTGTAAGAACACAAGCCCAACAGTGCAAGCACATTTTAAGTCTTTGCACACTCCGTGCTCTTCTCTAATATTTGATTTGCCCAAACAAGTCATGGAGTGGGAAAATGTACTACTCTCTCCATTATGGGACCATAGAGTTAAGCATGAATGTGGGAGATGAGGCAGAAGTGAATATTTGCTTAAAAATAATCTAAACTACTGCATGAACAAACCCGTGGTTATCCAACTCAGTTTCCAATTGTTGTTTCCATGGGCTTGATATGAGTTCAACTTGCCTTCAAAAGTATAGAAATGTGGACTTAAGTTCCTTTTGCACCTTCAGACAGAAGATGAGAGTATCATCTCTCCACAAGGCCCATGGTCCCACATCTTTCCTCACTAGAAGCATGGGGTCCCAGAAGATCAACCCTAATTCATGACTCAGGACATATGAACTCAATGGAAACTGCTTCCAACTCTTCTCTAAAAATTTACTCTTCAATTTTCTGGCTTCTTCTCACCACCCCTCGTTTCATGAAACCATAATCCATATGATTACCAGAAATCTCCCAATTGCCAAAACCAAAATGATACTGTTACTTTGCCTCTGTGAACTCAAAAAAAGTTTATCGAGTT
Source organism: Cabassous unicinctus (assembly GCA_029593785.1). Classification (NCBI taxonomy): domain Eukaryota; kingdom Metazoa; phylum Chordata; class Mammalia; order Cingulata; family Chlamyphoridae; genus Cabassous; species Cabassous unicinctus. Next base: position 7,444 of record JAQZBX010073813.1, on the reverse strand, counting down.
CTTACTTTACGAACTGTAAACTGCGGTAGATGGTAGGTATGCAAGAATGAACAACACAGGTGTGGTCCTTGCTCTTATGGAAAGTAAGGTAGAGTGAGGGATACAAATCAATAGACCATTTTATAATAGCATCTGGAAAATGCTCTGATAACAGCATGGTATATCACCGTCCAATCTCACTATTTAGTTATGTACTAAACAGTATTTGTATATTATACTACTGAAAATTTTGTTTATTAATTTCTAACATTTGCAATAAAACAATGGACAAAGGGCTTAACATAATTATAATTACATAATATAAAAATGTCAAAACCTTGATAATATAAAAATAATAACAAAGCTGATATCTGATGGAAGATGGAACAAGGAGAGAAAAATAGAAAGTCATATAGAGGTAGTAATTTATTTCTAAAAAGGATGAAATAAGAGATAGTGTCTGAAGCAGAAAGAACCAAAAGTAGAGTTTCCAGGATAACATTTAAAGTTATAATGTCTTCAGTGAAACTAAAAATAACAACTTAATCAGCACACTCAGATGAGATACAGAAAAGAAGGTGAAGTTAGTGTGTATAGATGAGTTACACTCTTCATCTTCCAAATGAGGGAGTCTGTAAATAAAAAACTAGTGGCCTATTATTCAGAATTATGTTGGTAAACACAGGAAAAAAAAAAGCCTCTAAGAAAAGAAAATTGGGGTAGGTGAACCATTCATGGAACCCTGGCAAACAACAAATTGTGAACCCCAATGTTAGATCCAGATGACATAACCTAAGAGCATATGTGTCAGACTAAGCATTATTCCTTGCTGCTGCCAACCGCAGACACCTTAGCCTCGCTAACTTTCAGTTGTTCCCCTCCATTGATCAGCTAACATCCAGATTTATAACTAGCATCCTGAGTTGTATCCTAAGATACGTTTAATGCCTTCTACCATCTGACAGCACTCAAACTCTCCAAACTCATCCTTTACTACTTCCATTATGAGCTGGAAGTAAAACTAAACCAAAGCAGCTGCTTCCAGAACCATGGACAATAAAAGGACACAAGTGAGAAAATATTTTCAGTATTCTCTGGTGCCCAGATTGTGGTTTTCAAATACCACTTCCCACTAAGAGGAACCAGAATTTCTTGGACAAATAGCTAATTCCAGGTTTAGAGCAGATAATGTAAAAAATGAGCCAAGCACACCTTGTCATACCATATTTCTTTCTCTTACACTGAAAAATCTCATTTCCTGATAACATGGGCATAACTTATTTGCTTTACCCTATAACATTCATTAAATAGGTTTCAAAATTATAATCCAGAATTACTACTAACATAAAATATGGAATGGAGTCAGTTCTACTTGTTCTTAGAATACCACTATACCCGTTCAGTAAGAGGACTATACTCAAATGTTACATGGAACAATTCTTTTTAGTTTTATATACATTTAGATTGATTTGTTTCAGTTTATTTTCAATTTTAAAGTTTGCCTTTCTTTAATTTTATTAAAACATTCACAAAACTCAAAAGTCAAAACTATATAACAAGGTATGCACCCTCTCCCTTCTACCTCTCTCCTCTGCCCTACCCCTAAAGAAATAATTTTTTGGAGGGATTTATTTCTGAATTATCTGTTCAATGTTTCTTATTCAGTGACTAGCACACTCTTTTATGCACTTGGCTTTTTTCTCTTATACTATATCCTGGAGATCAATCTGTATCAACTCATAGAGATTTTCAGGGACTAATTTTCAGAATCCTTTACATGGTTACATTAATTTTATTAAAATGATGCATGTACCTAACAAATGAGCCCTAGTCATATCCTGAGAGCACATTAGATTTTGCATTGGAGTTGATTTTTCTTAGATACAGATGGGGACCTTCCACTCTGGCCCAGATGGTCTATTCATTATAGGCCAAGTTGTTTCTAGGCTCTACACCTAGGCTAACATTATTCTCCATGCTTTGGATATGGTCCTGCTTCTCTTTCATTTGCCCTACATACAATGCAAGGCCAAATTCAAATTCTACCTCCTCCATGAAATTTTGCCTAGACTTCCTTCCACCCAGGGAACTGTGTTTTGCATCCCCAGGGCCTATAATGATGGCTAGTATATAGAAAATGTTCAATGAATGTTGCGATTGTCTGAGGGTTGATGTAGAAAGAAGATGGGTTCAGGGGTCAGGTAAGTTCTAGGTTCAAATTCTAGTTTACCCACTTTGTAACCTATTAGTTATCTATTGCTGCATAACAAATTACCCCCAAAGAGAAGTTTAAACCCACACACATTTATTATCTCACAATTTTTATGAATCAGGTACCTGACATGGCTTAGCTGGGTGCTTCCGGCTCCAGAGCCTCTCACGGGCTATCATCAAAGGGCTGGCTGGGGCTGTGGTCTTATCGGAAAGATCAACCAGGGAATCTGCTTCCAAGCTCATGCATGTGCTTGGATGGCTGCATTTCCTTGCAGTATGTTGAACTAAGACCTCAGTTCCTCATGAGTTCTTGGCCAGAAGCCTCCCTCCATTCTTTGCCATCTGGATTTCTCCCATGAGCATCACACAACACAGCAGCTGGCTTCATCAGTGCCCACAAGCAAGAGAGAAAGAGGAAGTGCCAGCAAGAGAGAGAGAGGAGGGAAGTCACTGTCTTTTATAACCTAATCATGGAAGTGATATCCCATCACCTTTGCCAAATTATATTCCTTAAGTAACTGGTCCCCTCAAGCAGAGGGGATTCCGTGAGGACATGAACACCAGGAAGGAGAGTTCATTGGGATCCATGCCAGAAGCTGCCTACCACAGTAACTTTTTAACCTTAGACAATTACTCCAACTCTCTTTCTTCGCCTGCAATATGGGAATAATAACCGCAATATTGCAGTATTGTTGTGAACAACTAGAAATAATGCACGTAAATCACCAGGCACTAATAAGAGCTCAATGCATGGTAACCATTACAACAACGATAAAAATAACAGCTGTCACTCTCCACTCCCCCCCAACCCAGTTTTTGTTCTTTCTGTTTGTGCTCCTTTGAACCTAAATCCTTTCTCTTCCTTTCCTCCCTAATATCTTATTAGCAACATGCCTCAAGTGACCAGCAAGATAAGGCAATTACTAAGATAAAAAGTGTTTTTATGGCTTAGATTCTCCAATTCAGTTTCATAAAATAAGTTGATTCTTTTCATGACTTTCTATTTTAATCCATTACCTTTGCAGAAAGACAAACCAAATTCACCAGAACCCTAGGAAATACTGATTTACAAATGAGAACTGTGTATATTTTTCTTGTAAATCTAGGTGGAAAATTGATCAGTTATAAAACTGCTAGAAAGCTCGTGGTTTTGCAAGATATATTATTGTATTTCAAGATATCAGATATTGCAAGAGGTTTTTGCTAGATTTTTCCCTTTTTTTCACTATGGCAATAAATTTTCCTGTCAAGTCTCAATTTTTTTACCCTTGTTAGAGTGAAGAGAAATGCTAAGAAACACACAGCTAAAGGAAGAACTTCTCCAAGCCAAAGTTATAGGAAACTGCTACCACCTGCATGAATCCATTTTCATGTGTTCTGAAATATTTTGGTATGATACCTAAAGGAAACTATCTCAAATCCAATTCTTTTCCCTGGTCTCCTACAATTCAGAGGGTTGACTTGGGAGTTAGGATGGGTGTTTGTTTGTTTTTGCCCTGCCTCTGCCCCTGATGTACATGACCCAGATCCCATCACATGACCTTTCCAAGCCCCAGATTTCCATCCATGAAATGGGTCTTGTGGTCAGATCCTCATGACCTGTCACCTGATCCTCCTTCCAGGACAGGTAGCACCTGGGAGATGCTATGGACCCATCCGGGAAGACTCCCTAGAGACACAAGGATGGATAGAGGTTGTGCCATGTCTCTTCTAACCAGGTCAAAGAAAATGATTTTGAAAAAAAAAAATCAACTCAAGGGAGTATCAAGTTAGAGACCAGCAGGCAATCAGATTTGAATCCCTAATCTTTAGGGGCATTGAAAAAAAAAAATGATGAGTGAGAGTTCAGATGCAAAACCCACTTGAAAGACAATGCAGAGCAAAAAAATGAACAAACAAACAAAATAGAGGAAAGATAAGTTAGTTCAAGGAAACTAGAATGGCCAGTTGCTGAAGAGCTGGGCAATTGCAGTGTTTTTCTCCTGTTTCCTTAGCTCCAAAGGGGCCTGCTGGAAACATTTAAAGGGAAATCCTTGGAACAGACACCTACCACCTGTGGCTATAGGAAAGATATATATCATTTAGATACCACGGGGTGAAAAAAATGCTTGGAAGGAAACATCTTGACTAACAGCAAGGTGCAAAATTATTTCACTTTGCTCTGCATTTTTGGAAACAGTTGACTTCCAGCCTCCATTAACTTTATGCCTTAAAGTCTCCATCACAGCTGTTGGAGAAATTCTTCATGTTCTCTAATATGACACTGGGATTTTTGCAGCCATGAAGAACACAAAAAGATGTCAATCATAGCCGGTAATGAAAAGTTCATTTCTCACTCCCTATTGTGAAGGCAATGCCTTTGTGCTATCCTTGTGTGAGGCTGTGTTCAAGCTCATTTACCTTCACACACAGAATATCTGTTTTATATTAAAAGTTTTGACTGGAGTCACCCCAGATCACACCTAATGCATTGAATTGTATTTCCATTATCCTCTATTAAATCTGCAACGACATTATAATATCTATGTCAGAAATAATGAAGAGATTAATGTGGAGTAAGAGATTCTGGTATTGCCCCCCTCTGCATTTTGACAGCAAATACTGCTGGCACGAAAAGCCGGTCTCAGTCAGCCAGTGAGAAGGGGGATTTTGACAATGGAGCATCCGTTGAGAGATGAGAGAGGCATTTTCCAAGTCATGTAGACAGCTGCTGAAGTGATAATTGACTAAAAGTGAAAGTTCTTCCCTTTTCTCCCTTTCTAGAAAAATCTGTATTTATTTCCTTTACTTCACAGAATATACCCTCCTCAGGGGGTGGTGATATATGCTGAGGAGAGCTTATTTGAAGTGGTTCTTCCACAGCTGGACGTATGGATGGATACAATAAAGACACTTACGGAGAAGGAAACATGCCGGGCCCAGATTGTGAGTCAGCATCTCCTCAAATCAAGGGGGCTGGAAGTTGTCTTCCCTACTGCTCTGCTTCCCCCCACCCACCTGGTGGGCCTGAATAGGGGAGCAGAATGACAGAAGTAACTCTCATTCACCCTGCAGCTATGTACTGAGCAGTGGGCTATCACCCTGTACTCCATAAAGCACTTTCCATTTGACATATTTGATGACATTTCATCCTGAAAGCATTATCATTCCAACTTTACAAATGAAGAAACCAAGTCTCAAAGTGATTTGAGTAGATCGATACAGCTATCAGAGTTGAACAGGGATATGAACCTGTTCCTCAGAGTTGAACTTCTTTCCATAGTTAATTGGGACCAGTGACGGATTTGAAGTGGGTACACAGGATTACAGTTCCATTTCAAAAGTTCCCTGTGTCTGTCGAATGGAGAATGAGTTCCCTGGAAGAAAGACGAGAGGCATGAAGACAGGTTCGGAGGCTGCTGCCGTAATCCAGCTGAGCCTGAACTAACATAGAGGATTGACTGACGATATGTTTAGGGAGGACTGAGTGGCTAGGTGGATGATGGAAACTGGCAAATGAGGAAGAGGGAGCTACTGAGAATGCCTCACTTAGGTCTGTGGCACTTTCTGAACCTGTCAGGAGAGGAGGGGGTGGTGATAAGTTCCATTGTACACAGTTGAAGAAGCAGGTGGAAATAGATGGCCAGAAGCTGGGTACATGGACGTGGAGCTCAGAGGAGGCATCTTGCTTAGGCAGAAATGTGGGGACATTGGAAGATCCTAGGAGAAGAAGTCCCAGGTGCCCTTGGCAGAAGAATTTCCAAGGAGTAACAGAAGTAGAAGTCAGATTACAAGAAGTGAGGAGTGAATAGGATGAGGATGCACAGTGTAGACAACATCTTGAGGCAGAAGCGGGGTGGGAAGTATGACTGTGAAGAAATAGAAAAACATAGAGCTTTAGTGGAGGGAGCACAGAGTATAGGAAAGATTGATTTATTTTTTAAATGGAAGAGTTTACTTAAATGTTGATGGAAAGGAACCTATATAGAGGGAGAGAGTAAAGTCATAGGACGTGCACTCAGTGAAAAAAGAGCTATTGAGCACCCACCAACCAACCCACCATGTGTTGGAGATCCAACAGTAATCAGAATTGACAAAGTCGCCACTCATAGAAATTACATTCTGGGATGAGACAACAAATAAATAAACACATAAACAAATAATAATAACCTCTATGAAATATAAAAATATAATATAAAGCTATAGAACTTTAAAAAACTATAGCAGCTTTCTCTGCCTAGAGGAGCTTGCATCAAATCTTGGTGCACATTTCCCTCTTTCTCTCCCTTTTCTCAGCAAGCTCTGTTCTTTTCCCCAATTTTCCAATACTTTTTACTGGCCTAACTTTAAAAAAAGAAGAAAAAAAGCTATAGCATTAGCACAGGAATAGACAAATAGAGGCAGCAAACAAAATAAGTAGTTTAACATCTGTGAATATACAGAATTTAGAATGTGATAAAGGTGACATTTTAAATCAGTAGGAAGTGATGGGCAATTTAATAAATGGTGTTAAGACAATTAGATAATTTGGGGAAACAGAATGAAAAGTGTTCCTTCGAGAGGCAGGGGAATTAGTCTTAAATAGGAAGAGGGACACCTCTTATATTTTGATTGGAAGAGAAGAAAAGGGTCAGTATGGATTCAAGTACATTTGTGGGAGTGGGAGAGATGGGGACATACCACCCAATGGTTTATCTCTTTTCCTTGTGAAATAAGTCCCTAATAGGCATCTTAGGGACCTAGAGGAGATGGGGGGAAAATGAAATAAGAATATAATGAATGAAGGCCAAGGTACAAGTACTAGTACCACTAGTCAGGAACTAGTGGCTTTGTATAATAGAACTAGAGTATGGAAGCTAAACAGTCTGCAAGGAAGATGGTTGGTGGAGTTGAAGGAGGGTAAAGGACCCCATAACTCTGCAGATCATAGGCCAAACAGCCATGTGACCCATGGTCAGGGACCCAGCAGGAATACATTCCCTAGGTCCCTGGGCAGCAGGAAATTCATCTAAGGAAGGACAGGTGCTCCACAACAGAAGATAACCAGAGGAACTGGTTGGGTACAAAGAAGGAATGTTGTGGTGTGAAACCTCCCCCTCCCTCCCTCTCTCTCCCTTCCTCCTTCCTCCTTATCACGGGCAACAGATGACGCTAGCCACTCCCTCAGTCCATCAATTCTTGAGCCCCCGCCGCCAGGGCCAACCCCCCTCTCCGCCACCACCACCAGGCCCGACCCCTCGCTCCACCTCCTTTCCTTCAGCCCTGCCCCGCA
>JAQZBX010073811.1:0-14878 GCA_029593785.1 Cabassous unicinctus | reverse complement strand
TTACTATTGTAAATGGCATTTTTTTCTTGATTTCCTCCTCTGATTGCTCGTTATTGGTGTACAGAAATGCTACTGATTTTTGAGCATTGATCTTATAGCCTGCAACATTACTGAACTCCTTTATAAGTTCTAGAAGCTTTGTTGTAGATTTCTCTGGGCTTTCTATGTATAGTATCATGTCATCTGCAAATAGTGAAATCTTTACTTCTTCTTTTCCAATCTGGATGCCTTTTATATGCTGAGCACTTCTTTTGATTAGCATGGGATCATGAGATCAGAAACACAGATAAGGAAACAGCTCTGAAGGGAACAACATTTCCCTAATCATAATAATGCAAAAGCTGAATATCAATTTTCAACAACTGGAATCCCCACAAGCACAGCATGGAAAACTTCATTTGATTACATAATAGACAAAAATATGATCAACCTTAACAATGTCAAAGTAGCCAACCCAAGTTGGAGGTAGAAAGAAGAATGGAGAAAAAGAATGAAGAGGTAGGCCATGAGTGAGGAAGGGAGAGCAAATGATCATTGAAAGCCCTGTGTTCTACAGCCATCATTTTGAGTAAAAATATTTTTTTAACCTTTTAAGCAGAAATTTTTACTAGCAGCAAATGCCATAAAGTAGTCAAGTAAGAAAGGGCTAGATTTGACCTGTAAGGTCACTGGTGATCTTGGAAAACACCATTTCAGTAGAACATTGGAATGAGAACCAGACTGCCTTGAGCTGGAGAGTGAATGGGAAATGAAGACCTGAAGAGAACAATTATACTCTGCAGAATGCTAAGGACAGGAGAAAAAAGAAGAACGGTTGCTAGAAAGAGGGATTAAAGCAGGGGTTCTTAACAAGAGGTCCATGAGCTTGCACTGAAATTCGAAAAATCATTATTCTTGTGCGGACATGTTAGTGTGGGTGTGATATATTCAAATATATTTTATTTTATTAAGTATATTAAATTAAATAATGCACAGTATAGTGTGGACTTAGTAAGGGGTCCGTGGTTTTCACCTGACTGGCAAAGGAGTCCATGGAACAAAAAGGTTAAGAACCCCTGAATTAAAGTAAAGGGAATTGCTGCTGTTAATATATTTATTTATATGGAAGACATAAGCATGTTTTTTCCTTTTTTTAACCTTTTTAAATTAGAAAATATATAGATTTGCAGAAAAAGCATGCAGAAAACAGAATTCCTTTAATATCCTCCCTCCCACATAGTTTTCTATATTATTAATACTTTGCAATGGTGTTACCTTTGTTACAACTGATGAGACAATATTATACTATCAACTAGAGCTCATAGTTTACATTAGGGTTCACTGTGTTGTACAATCCTATGGTGTTTTTTTTTTATTTTTATTCTGGTAACCTATATGCACACTAAAATTCCCCCCTTTTAACCACACTAAAATATATAATTCAATAGTGTTAATTACATTCACAATGTTGTACTACCATCACCACCATCCATTGCCAAAACTTTTCCAGCCCAAACAAGAACTCTAACCAACACATTAACTCCCTGTTCCCTACCCCAACCCCATCCACTGGTAACCTGTATTCTAATATTAACTCTATGAATTTTTTTATTCTAATTATTTCTTATCAGTGAGATCCTACAATATCTGTCCTACTGTGCCTAGCTTATTTTACTCAACATGACATCTTCAAGATTTTTCCCATGTTGTTGCATGTATCAGGACTTCAATCCTTTTTATGGCTAATATTCCACAGTATGTAGACCATATTTTGTTTATCCATTCATTGGTTGATGACACTTGGGTTGCGTCTATCTTTTGGCAATTGTGAATAATGCTGCTATGAACATCAGTGTGCAAATATCTGTTCAAGTCCCTGCTTTCAAGTCTTTGGGGTATACACCTAGTAGAGGGATTATCAAGTCATATGATAATTCTATACTTAGCTTTCTAAGGAACTGCCAAACTATCTTCCACAGTGGCTGCACCATTTTACATTCCCACCAGAAATGAATGAGTCTTCCTATTTCTCCACATCCTCTCCAACACAGGTAATTTGCTGTTTTGTTTTTATTAGTAGCCATTCTAGTGGGTGTGAAATGGTATCTCATTGGGGTTTTGATTTGCATTTCCATAATGGTTAATGATATTGAGCATCCTTTTATGTGTTTATTGGCCATTTGTACATATTCTTTGGAGATATGTCTATTCAAGTCTTTTGCCCATTTTCTAATTGGGTTGTTTGTCTTTTTATTGTTGAATTGTAGAATTTCTTTATGTAATCTGGATATTAAAACCCTTATCAGATTTGTGGTTTTCAAATATTCTCTCCCATTGTGTAGACTGTCATTTTACTTTCATGATAAAGTCTTTTTATGCACAAAAGTTTTTAATTTTGATGAGGTTCCATTTATGGATTTTTGTTATTATTGCTTGTGCTTTAGGTCTAAAATATTTAAAAAACCATTGTCTAACAGAAGATCTTGAAGCTGTTGCCCTATATTTATTTCTAGGACTTTTATTGTTCTGTTTCTTATCTTTAGGTCTTTGACCCATGTTGCATTTCAAATTCTTCCTGTGGCTTTCTCTCACTCTGTCTGAATTTCATTCTACTTAATCTTAATCTATTTAATCTTATTACTAGGTAAGTCCAGTAATAAGATTAAGACCCCTTCTGGATCTTACCTGAAGTAATCTCATCAAAAGATTCTACTCACATAGGGTCATACCCACAGAAATGGATTAAGTTTAAGAACATGTTTTCCTGGGGTTCATACAGCTCTAAACTACCACACCTCACAAATATACAAAAACTCAAAATGAATCACTTTTTTTTTTTTAAAGGAGGTACTGGGGATTGAACCCAGGACCTTGTACATGGGAAGCAGGTACTCAATCACTGAGCTACACCCACTCCCCATGAATCACTTTTTGATGGAAGATTTACTTTTATAATAGAAATAGAAAAGGCAAAAAGCATAGATCAATTTTGCTGAGGCCATCACAGTTTAAAATAAAGTTGACCAGTTTATCTGTTAATTTACATATCTATTTGAAAAAGGGCTAAGTTACTTAAAGTACAATTTAAATCTTTGTCTTAAACATAGATTTATGTTTGTAATCTTTAGTAGCCAAATAACAATCCACTGTATTAATAAAATTAGAAAGAGAAACATAACAAAGAGGATTGTGATGCATAATATAGTGGTCTTAATTCACAATTCAGAAAATAAAATTAGATGTTATGCCAAAATTTAAAGTACTGATTTTGACATGTTCATTTTAACATTCATCATCCATGTTTGGATGACATGATCAGCAACCTTAATTTTAGCTAACTTTAATGTTTTCAAAATTCTATTTCAATAGATGAAAAATAGAAAGCACTGAAGAAAATCCAGTGATTGTTTATCAAATGTATTTGCAGTGGGACTGAGAATGGTCAAAATACACTTCAAATTTAGCGTGAATTCATATTCTTCATACATCAGGTGGAAAGCATGCATCCTTTAGTGTCAGACTGATTTGGACTGGAATCCTGGCTTGGCCACTTGTGATTCTGGACAAGATACTTAACCTCCCTCTACTCAACATCTGTAAAGTGGGGATAATTGTGCCTCCTTTGCAGGATTGTAAGAATTGCGTATGTTATCTTAGGCTGGTTGATTGAAATCGATTTCTATTATTTAGACATGTTTGAGTCTCTGAGCAAAAGTTTATTTCACCTTGTACTTTTAGAAGGACATAAAATAACAGGGCACGCATCTATCTTTCTGCCATTTCTACCTTGCCTACTAACTTGCTTTAGGAACTTGTATAAATGAGTAAAACTTTGGCTTCCTTGACCAAATCTGGTATACATTTCTCTGAAAATACTCTACCAGGTCCAGATACCAAGTTATCTTGAAGGCTTCTCATAAGGAATAATTCAGCCAATTGGTGAGGTATAAAAGTGACTCTCAAATTTAAAAGTACTTTCAATCATATTACCAGGCCTTTCAGTTTAACCCAATTGCTTAGGAATAAGTGCTTGTTGAATCTCTTATGTGGCTGTTTGAATGATCAACTCTGTAGGCTTTTCCAGATCTTGATTTGTCCTATTAGAGGACAGAAGCACTTCATGTTCCTCCCATTAAGTCAGGGGTTCTTAACCATTTTTTGTTCCACAGACACCTTTGCCAGTCAGGTGAAAACAATGGGCTCCTTATTAAGTCCACACTATACTGTGTATTATTTAATAAATATATCACACCTGCACCAACACATTCCCACAGGAATGATGTTTTTTTGCATTTCAATTCAAGCTCCCCTTGTTAAGAAACCCTGCATTAACTGGACTTCTCCAGTTTTCTGTCTCCCTATCAGAGTCTACGCCTACTTCTTTCCTTGTATTTCAGAAGAATAGACATATTTCCTACTGTACAAGACTGATTCTTCATTCTGTATTCTGGATTTTATCACCTGTTATCGTTGCTTCACCTTGAGCAAATTAAAAACATACTCAAAATTCATAAATATATGAAAATTAAACAACATATTCTTAAACAACCAATGGGTCAAAGAGGAAATCAAAGGGGAATTAGAAAATATCTTGAAGCAAATGCAAATGAAAACACAACATACCAAAACTTATGGGATGCAGCAAAGGCAGTGCTGAGAGGAAAATTTATAGCTCTAAATGCTTACATTAAAAAAGAAGAAAGATCTCAAATCAAAGACCTAACCTTCTCACAACTGAAAGATCTAGAAAAAGAAGAACAAACTAAACCCAAAGCCAGCACAGGAAGGGAAATAAAGGTTAGAGCAGAGAGAGATGAAATAGAGAATTAAGAAGCAATAGAATCAGCAAAACCAAAAGTTGCTTCTTTGAAAAGATCAGTAAAATTGACAAGCCTTTAGCTAGACTGACAATGGAAAAAAAGAGAGAAGACACAGCTAAAAAGAAGAAATGAAAGGGGGAGCATTACTACCAACCCCACAGAACTAAAAAGGATTATAAAAGGATATTATGATCAGTTGTATGCCAACAAATTAACTGAATCAGTCATCAAAAACCTCCCAACAAAGAAAAGCCCAGGACCAGATGGCTTCACAGGTGAATTTTACCAAACATCTCAAGAAGAATTAACACCAGTCCTGCCCAAACTCTTCCAAAAAATTGAAGAGGAGGAAACACTTCCTAACTCATTCTATGAAGCCAGCATCATCCGAATACCAAAGCCAGATAAAGATACTACAAGAAAAGGAAATTACAGACCAATATCCCTCATGAATATAGTGCAGATACCCTCAATAAAAGACTAGCAAACCAAAGTCAATGATATATTAAAAGAATTATAGACCATGATCAAGTGGGATTTATCCTAGGAATGCAAGGGTGGTTCAACAAATGGGAATCAATTAATGTAATATACCATGGTAACAGAATGATGGTCAAAACAAAACAAAACAAAACACTACATGGTCATCTCAATTGCTGCAGAAAAGGCATTTGATGAAACCCAGCACCCTTTCTTGACTAAAAAAAAACACTTAGAAAAACTAGGTACAGAAGGAAACTACCTCAATATGATAATAGACATACTTGAAGAACCTACAGCTAACATCATACTCAGCAGTGAAAAGACTGAAAGCATATATGCTTTCCACCTGATGTATGAAGAATATGAATTGATGCTAAACTTGAAGTGTATCTTGATCATTCTCACTCAGCCCCCCTGCAAATACATTTGATAAACAATCACTGGATTTTCTTCAGTGCTTTCTACTTTTGATACATTGAGATGGGAGAATTTTTTAAATATATTTTTATTAGAAAAGCTGTGCAGTTATGAAACAATCATGTATATGTGTGGAATTCCCATACAACATCCCTCCACCAACACGTGTCATTGTTGTGGAACATTTGTTACAGATTATGAGATAACATCATTAGACTATTACCACTAACTATGGTCTACAGTGTACATTTGGTATATTTTTTCCATACCCCCCTAGTATTAACACAGTATATCTTTGGCACTGATGCAAGAATATTACAGTATTGCTGTTAACAACAGACCATAGGTTACATTAAGTTGTATTTTTCCCATGCTTCTTCACATTCTTACCACCTTGCAATAGTGATATACATTTGTTCTGGTTCATAGAAGGACATTCTTGTATTTGTACTATTAACCACAATTCTCTTCCATCTCTGGGTTCACTATGTTATTCAGTACTAGATTATTCTCTAGCTTTCTTTCAATTGACGTTTACATCCCTAGACTAACCTTTCCAGCCACAATCCAATTTATAAACCAGCTGCATTAGTTCTACTCAGGATAATGTGTTACTATCAACTCTATCCATTTCCATACTTTTACAGTCAAGTTAATTAAAACTTCTACATACATTAAGCATCAGTACCCCTTCTCAGTGAGATGGGAGAATTTTAAAACAATAAAAGTTAGCTGAAATTAAAGTTGCTGATCATGCCATCCAAACATGGATGATGAATGTTAAAATAAACATGTCAAAAATCAGTACTTAAAAAAAAAAAAAAAATCCGTACTTTAAATTTTGGGATAACATTTAATTTCATTTTATGAATTATGAATTAAGACAACATTATTCTCACAATCCCCTGTGTTCTGTTTCTCTTAATTAATACAGTAGGTTGTTATTTGGCTACTAAAGTTTACAAACATAAACCTATGTTTAAGACAAATTTTTAAAATATACTTTGAGTAACTTAACTCTTTTTCAAAAAGGTATGCAAATTAACAGATAAACTGGTCAACTTTAAACTGTGCATGCCTTAGCAAAACTGATCCATGCTTTATGTCTTTTCTATTTCTATTATAAAAGTAAACCTTCCATCAAAAGGTGATTCTTCCATTAGGCATTTATGCTGATGAAACCATGTTGTTATTCCATGACAGACTTGCTCTAAGTACGCTGCAGCCTGTAGATAGATTTTAATAAAAGGAAGACATGTTTTTCCTCCAAAGATTTGATTTTAAAATAAGTTAGAACCAAAGCCATAATTTTGAGACTGCAAATATAGATAACCTAATTTAAAACAAAATAATAGTTAAGAGTGCTTTGAAACAGATTAACAAGTTTTAAAAATCCTGGAAATAAACTAAATAAAACTAAATCTATGGTATCTACAGACACACATGGATCATTTCTAAGGCAGTTCCAGCTCGGAACACTGGGGAGGTCAGGGAAAGAGGGCAGTGAGCTTAAAGGCAAGTATTTTTTGAGCAGTTTCCAATTGGTGTCCTGAATTACTAGAACATGATACAGACTCTAGCGTAACACTGCTCAAACTAAAACAATGGTTGTTTACAATACCCTTGGCAATTTGAAACTTTGTGATTTCAACAATGGCATCAACTGACATCTACTCAATGACATCAAGGCATCTACTCAAAATAGTTTTGAGTAATGTAATCGCAGTGATTTATCACTTCACACAAATGTGTTTATAGCTTATAAACAGGCTACCAGTAACCTCTTTTATTTCACACATACTAAAATAATGAATTAGCTAGCTTGGTATCACTCTATATTAAAAATTACAAAGCAGATTTTTAGACGTGAAATAAAATTTAACATCCATCATTTCATTTAATCCTAAACCATTATGTTTTACTAGGCTATAATCATCACCATTCTGCCTATCCTGGTGGTAGGCCTTACTCATGGGTCTTACCCTTCTCTCTAGTGGCCTTTCTTTTATGGCTGCTTATTTATGGACCCTCCTTTGTGTAGCCTTTGGCACATCTTTCAGGCTAACCTTTTTGTGCTTCCCTCCTTTGTTGGTTCACCTACCTCTAGGTCATTGCTCATGCTCTGACAATTTATTACTCTGACCTACTCTTTGATCTACACTTTCTCTTCTTGACCATTACTTTCTTGTTGAAATCCAGATTTCACTGCCAAGAATGGCTTTCTTCTACGCTACCCTAATGAAACTGCTCTGTGCTTTTATAAGTTAACTTGCTTTGCCTTGGTTCTCTGTAAGAAATGTCTCTCTGAGAAATAACTGTAACAACAAATTGTTGCTTCCAAACTCTTAAAAACATGCTTCATTACACACAAACTTTTCATTTTCCATCAGATTCTACATATTTTCTTAATACCCACCTGCATCTTCTTTTCCCTATCTTGTCTCTGGTTTGGAGCTGCTTAAATTGGTCACTATAATTAGAACTCCTGCTAATCAGAATAGAGTAGGCTGCCCTTCTCCAACTTTTCTACTTAAAATTCTTATTATTGAGGAAGTTACCTAAATTTTACTTCCCATTTCTTATATTTTCTAGTTTACTTATTCACTGTGTCACTGAGGAAATTAGAATTAAGTATAATTACTAATCTTGCCAACTAAGAGGAAATACACAAAAATGTGTGATATAAGAAAAAAACTAAATAAATGTCGATTCTGTTTCTTATCTAGTTCAGCCTTATCAGCCAGTGACTTTACATCAAATTGAATTCTCTCTATGTATAACTAGAAGCATCCATCACTTTCTAGAGATTCACAAAGCCATACCAGGAAGAAGAAAAAAAGAAAAAAAAAGCATGAGGTATATGTATAATACATGCACATGCATATTAAAATTATACCTCATCCAAGTTTTCCCTCATAAAGGTAAACAACTCTTTTTGAAAGGGTATATGCATATGGCACACATGCAGGTTTGCTCCCAAGGTTATGATTATTTTAGGAATTTTACTTTATACAACTAAAACCCAAAAATTAAGACCCTAGACTTGATTTTTCAAGGTTGTGCCCAAGGGCTGAGTCCTAGGCTATAAAACTGAACTTTCCGTAAGAATAAAATGAAGAAGAAAGCTAACACAGAGGCTTGGGTTTGAGATGGACCATCCTAACAGACTCCGCTTGAATGTGGATGACAGGCAAAGGAAGATTATATCAAACCATGTGGGGGGGCAGGGGGCGAGGGACACTTGAAGCGACAGGGAGTGGGGGCTGGTAGAAAGAGAAAGCTGTAAAATACAACCAGAAGGACGCCTTTATGAACTAATGATGACATGTGCCAAGATCCGAGGAATATGATTAGCTCAACTCCTTTGAACTTGAGGGCAAAACCAACCAGAAGGGAACTCCAGAGAAGCAACATATTATGTTTTCCCCTGAATGAATCCCAGAGAAAATTCACCATCAAAATACTTGTGATGAACAATCACAAGGTAGCACAATTATCAGTCCCTTAGTTCAAAATTTAAAAAAATAAAATAAACTTACCCCCAGGGAAAATAAAAACTGTTTAAATTGGAGGAAGCCAAAGTGGCACAATAGAAGAGATACTTTGTAAAAGTGAGTTTTCTACCATATTGCCTCATTACTGGAGATATTCATAAAGAATATAAATGGTCAAATCAATCATGACCCAGACGGCAGCCCTTCATTTAGTAGGGTTTGGCCTCAATTATTTTTCAGGTCCCTTTCCCTCAAAAAAAAATAAATAAATAAATTATGTAACTTTATGCAGGCAACAATCTGAAATAAAAAGAAATACGGTACTTTCTCTTTTTGGCCAAAATTCAATTTTTCATTTTAGGAAATAATACTCTTTGAAGTTGTCCTTTCCATTGGCTATTCTGCATGGAGGTAAAAGCTTTAAAACTTAAAAAATAAATATAGTTCACACTAATGGGCTAAAAGAATTCAGAGTACACTTATTATAAATGAGGTATAAGGGTCAATACTCCAATGTTATTTTTGTCTCACAATAGAAAGATACCTGTATTTTCTTTAGCAGTGAGAGGTATACAGGAAGAGTTAGAGGTCAAAAAGGGGAAGCATAAGTAGATACACAGAGATTACCTTAAACTGATACAAACTGTATTAGCTGGAAGAGAATATTTTTAAAACTAATTCTTCTAAACAATTGTGACACTGAATTGAGTTTCATACACCATGTTTCAAATACCTGTTCTCCTTAGGACGACAGGCTTGAACACCAGCAAAGATCATTCTTATTTGCCTACCAAAAATCATAAGCTATCATATGCCACACAGCTAAGTGTAGGAGGTTCTTCTTTGCAACTTCATTCTATGAAAAATAATGTTTTCATTTAAAGTAGGAACATTATGCTTTTAATCAAACAAACTAATACTTAGGTGTTCACTAAATCATCTTGATTATTCCAGGCCTATTATCTGCACAGCACCCAAAAATGTGCCTCTCACTAAATGCCTGATTTTCTTTTCTTCCCTTACCTGATAATGAGCCTGGGCTTGCTGTGCTGAGTTCAAGGTGACATTGCAGAGTTTGCAGTAGAGGGGCTTACATAGCTCCTCCAGGGCAGAGTCTTGTTCCCCTCCCTTAGGTAACTCTTCATCCCCTGCCAGAGGCAAGGAAGCCTCTTGCCCAAAAGGCTTCTGTGGAGGAAGTTGCAAGGTTCCTGTAGACCTAGTAGCCACTGACATAGGAGGAGAAGATGAGGGCCGCTTAGGTGGAAGAAGCCCAGCGTGTTGCAAGAGGATCATTGGATAGCAGAACTTTGGGCATAATCCAGTGGAGTATGAGAAGTCAAGTCTTCAGATCTGAATCAACAGCAAAAAAAAAAATTCACTTACAAATGTAACCTCAGACATAGCAATACAACAAGTAAATGACCACACCACTTGACCCTTTCCTCTACTTCTCCAAACCCATCTTTGGGACTTCCTCCCTTTTGCCTCATCTAGCCGACTTTCCTTGCCTGTTAATCCACAATGACAAAATGCCTTTCCACTGAGAATGACTGTACAGATATGGCTTTATTTTGTCTGGCACAGCTCCAGCTGCTATCCCTCTGGCCCATCAACATTAATAGCATTGCATCCATAGCTAATTAAATCTAAAAGTCACATGGCCGAAATGGACATTAAAGGTCACCTAGACTAGACCCCTTACCTCAGGCACACTGACATTTAAACACTCTTGATTATAATTATGTACAAAATCATCAGCTAAGAACCTTGGCAAATGTTTCCTTTCCATCCAAACTAATCCTTCTATCCAAACTATATAAAAAAAAGTGAAAGAGTATCATATCTCAGAATCCTTAAAGCACTTCTAAAACCAGCTAAAAATATCAGGGAACTCTAGGAATGACTAACCCAGAGTTACAACGTGACAATTAAAAAGTATTCCTTCTAATCAACTAGTAATATGTAAAGAATTGAACCAATGATTCTAATTCTGTACAGCAAGAGGTTGCAAGCAAACAGCCCGTAGGCCACATGCAGCCATGCTCTGTTTGGAATATACAGTGTTTTGTTTTGCTTTCATTTTTTTAAATGAATTAGATATCAACATTTAAAAACCGAGTGATTCCTGGTTTCTCTTGATAAAAGGATGGTCTGGCAACACTTGGCCTATATTCTTACATGGGGAACAATTAGCTCATGCTGAGAAGCACTGTCCTATGTAGCCAGGAATGCCTTCTCCAGGTCACCTCAGTCCCCACTCAGCCTGCTTGCCTGCTCCCTGTAGGTCCCTCCCTGCATTTAGGACGCCACCTCATATAGGCTTAGACTGTATTCATGAGTCCCCTGTAAAATCAAAATATTTTCTCTTCCTCTAGAGATAAACTACCCGTACAAAATAAGGTATCAAGTAAATGTCCAATGGGGTAATGGATCACACTACCATTAGCACCGATATAATTCCAGTTCCTCAGTCTTTAGGCTCTTTCTTTTCCCCTTCTTATTAAATAAGTCTCTATTTTCTTTCCTTCAGAAAAAAACACAACATTTTCAACTAGCTCTCAATCTTTATCAATGATCTCTTCTGCCTCCAACCCAGAGGGCATTTTCTAACCCTGACTATTTCAAAATAAACCACAATGCACACTACGAGTTCCAAAGATTCTAAATCGAAATCCTCATTTCAAAATCCACTATTCCCTCCACAATCTCAATATTAATAAAACCTCTTTTCTTGGTCAACAGAATACTGCTTTTTTAAACTGCTAAATACTGAACTGAAATTTTCTATCTGCAATGGAAATGTGTACGTTTTACAGCAATAACAGATTTACTAAAATGAACCAAGTAAATCATGTAACATTACGTCTCTTTTGCCACATTTGATAAGTACACAGAGCCTAGAAGTTGTAATCAAGTAACAACTTTTATATGAAATTCAGGGTTTGGGGGCATTAGCAGAAATCTGTGCAATGGGAAAATAATGTAGTTAAGGGCAAAAGACATAAATTACTAGAAATAGCATTTAACAATACTTTTCAGTGATCGTAATATTTACATTAAAGAAAGTATTTGATTCTTAAGCAGAAATATGTTGCCCATATCTTTGGGAATATAAAGAAAAGCTGAACGGATTTAGAACATTTAAAAAGGTTATTTACAATTATATTATTTCTCTTAATTAAAGCAAACAAACACATCCAGAAAGCAAAGACTAATATGGACATCTTTAAAAGGCGAAACTAAGAAGACAAAGAGCACTTCTGTAAAAAGTTTAACTATCTAATTATAATAGTAATTCATGATGTTAAAGACTACACACACCATAGTGATGCCAAATTGCCACAACGTGCTGCTAGTTCAGAAAAGAGAAGATGGAGAAGAGTATCAAAACATCTGGATAAAGGAAGTCAGAGATATAAAGAAAAAAACAAATGCTATCAACTGCCTAGACATGTCTGGACTTGTTTTATGAAAGCTCACTACCGCTTGTGTCTCCCCCAGTTTACCTACAGGTTTCCATCAAAATAAAGGTCTTTTTGGAAGCAGAGAGGTACAAAAGACCTCCTTCCAGAGGTGGTAAAATCCCCTGAATTAAAAAAAAAAGAAGAGACTTGCTAACAAGTACAGACTTACCCATTATTTCATTTTATCATTATAATTTTTAAAGAACAACTAGATATTCAAAAACGATTTCTTCTGGCATATGCAACAATCAAAATACTAATGCCAACTCCCAAAAAAGATCTATATATAACAACTGCATGTTATTACTCTGCTTGCAAACAAAATTGGCACAAAATATAAATCTTAAATAAATAAAACCAAAACTTCAATGACTGCATGAACAGCGTAATATAGAGACCCAAAATATATGGGTTCAACTGCTGCATTAGAGTAAGAAAGACTAACTTGAAGGCTGATGTAAATTAATATTCCTCAGATCTTAAAAGTCATTGAATTAGATGCTTTAAGTGGCATAAATGAAGGATTTATACTGGTTAACGTCCTAGGTTGGCAGGGTTTGAGGGGGCATTAAAGAAAATCAGAGCTTCACAATGTACACTGCTTTAAGAACATGAATTATCATAGCATACTTATTTTCATGACTGGACTTGGGCCTACTCTTCACAAACTGCATTAAAGACAATCACTTTCTTATTTGGAGAAACCTACAAAGGAGAGAAAACTGAATAAAGGAACAGGTTACTGGCACCTCAGTAAACTAGAGAGGTCTGTAACTGGGAATTCTGGAAATGAGGGGAAGGCGGTGAGCATTACTCAGAGGTCATCAGAACACAGCCAAAAGAAATTAGAAGGGAAAAAAACAGAAAAATTTTCAGCTGAGGCAAGGTATGTCATATAAGGAAGAATCACAAGAACGGAGGAATCTGTGAGAGAAAAGGCCTTGGTGAACTGGGGAATATTTTCCAGGCTCAGGTATGGTTCCTAATCTTAGGGGACGGTTTACACATTTAAATCAGGACTGCATAAACTTCAGCATCTCCCATATACACCTTACATTCCTAAGGTGTGCGTGCATACACACACACACACACACCTCAGTATCCTAAGGATGCCACCACGAAAGATGGAATCCCCCGACTCCCACCGGGAGGAGGCAGTGAGAGGGCCAAGGCAGCTGCACGCAGAGATGGTCCAACCGGTACACGTGAAATGCTTGAAAGAAACACAAAAATAAAAGCAGCGCAACCCCGTCACGTGGAGGGCATGGAGAAAGCATCAGAAAGGAACCGCTAGCCCCCGCCGCTCCAGTGCAAGTCAGAAATACCCCCGAGGCTCCCAATCGCCCGCACTTACCGGAACCCTCGGGACGCGCCGGGAGTCTCTGCTCCGCCTCCGCCCGGGACGTCCGTCGCCGCCCGCTCTGTGAGCCCGCCTTGGCCCGACTCAAGTTCGCCTCTCCTCGGCGCAACTTTCTCGGCTAGTCCCTGCCGAGACTCCTCCACAGCTGAAGACTGACTGTCAAAAGTCTGTCCAACCGGACACAGAAGGAAACAGCTGCAGGAAGTGACTGCGGAACCGGGAGGCGGCGGAGGAGGAGACTTAGGACGCGGAACCGGCGTCGCTACTGCGCATGTGCCAAGCCGAGCAGGCCACGCGGCGGCAGTGGCGGCGGCGTCTTCTCCGCATTCTCCGCGCTGGGACGCGGCGCGGGTCAGATGCGGGAACTGCAAGCGCAGGGAGCCAGGACGAGCAGGGGTGGAGAACAAAGGCACGGGTGGAACGGAGGATACACCACCGTCAGTCCCGGCAGACAGCTCCCACGGACTATTATCACGTACCCTGTAAAGTTGATCCATAGCGAAAGACTGGGCAGAGCTTTTCCAACTTTCATCTTCCGTCTTTGAAAGCCAAACCGTTTTCATTCCATCTCCCCCCACATCTTGCTGATTGCCGGCTAAAGCGGCTGAGTGGAGCTGTCAAAATGTCCAGAATCCTTTAAACTGCTGCGACAGAACCTTTAAACTGCACCTATCCCCACCCAGCCCCAGGATGGAGAAAGAAGGGCGTGATTGCCATTCAGTGTTTTCCCATCACACAAGAACACACAATTAAATAAACAAATAAATAAGCCACGAACATTGTATTAGTTTTGTTGTAGAAATAAACAACCCCAAAGCCACAAAAATTTATTTCTTGCTTGGACTTGGAAGTTCTGGTAGT
>JAQZBX010073810.1:0-14860 GCA_029593785.1 Cabassous unicinctus | reverse complement strand
AATCCCTGCATTACAGTATTTACTTTAAATGTAAATGGATTAAACTCTCCAGTCAAAAGGCAGAGATTGGTAGAAGGAATACTAAGCCATTACCCAACTACATACTGTTTATAAGAGACTCACCTTAAATTCAAAGACAAAAGTAGGTTAAAAATGAAAGGATAGAAAAAATATACGATGCAAATAGTAACCAACAGAGAGCTAGGTTAGCTATACTAATATAGGTAAAATAGATTTTAAGTCAAAAACTGTTAAGAGTGACAAAGAAGGTCAACATATACTGATAAAGGGGTCAATTCAACAAGAAGACATAACACTTAAAATATATGTGTACCTAATGGCAGAGCCCCAAAATATGTGAAGAAAATATTGACAAATTTGAAAGGGGAAATAGATGAGTCTATATTAATAGAAGGAGACTTCAATACACCACTTTCAATAACAGATAGTATGTCTAGACAGCATATCAATAAAGAAATACAAGACCTGAATGATACTCTAAACCAACTAGATCTAACAGACATATTTAGAATACTTTAACCAACAGCAGCAGAAAATATATTCTTCTCTACAGCACTTGAAGTAGTCTCCAGGATAAACCATATGTTAGGTCAGAAAATAAGTCTCAGTAAATTCAAAAGTATTAAAATAAAGCAATGTATCTTCTCCAATCACAATGGAATGAAGTTAGAAATCAATAACAGGGAGAAATGAAAAATTCACAAATATGTGGAAATTAAACAATGTACTCTTAAACAACCAATGGGTCAAAGAAGAAATCATAAGGGAAACTAGGAAATATCTTGAGGCAAATGAAAATGAAAACACAACATACCAAAACATATGGAATGCAGCAAAAGCAGTGCTGAGAGGGAAATTTATAGCTCTAAATGCTTACATTAAAAAAGAAGAAAGATCTCAAATCAAAGACCTTTTCTCAAAACTGGAAGGTCCAGAAAAAGAAGAGCAAACTAAACCCAAAGTGAGCAGAAGGAAGGAAATAACAAAGATTAGGGCAGAGGTAAATGAAATAGAGAATAAAAAAATAATAGAGAGATTAACAAAATCAAAATTTGGCTCTTTGGAAAGATCAATAATATCAACAAACTTTTAGGTAGCCTGACAAAGAAAAAAACAGAGAGGACACAAACAACTAAAACCAGAAATGAAAGGGGTGGTACATTACTATCAACCCTACCAAAATAAAAAGGATTATAAGAGGATGCTATGAACAACTGTACACCAACAAATTAGATAACCTGGATGAAATGGACAAATTCCTAGAAACACACAAACTGCTTACACTGACCTGAGAAGAAACAGAAGATCTCAACAAACCAATAATTAGTACAGAAATTGAATCAGTAATCAAAAAACCAACAATCAACAAACAATCAACAAACCAATAATTAGTACAGAAATTGAATCAGTAATCAAAAACCTGCCAACAAAGAAAACCCCAGGACCAGATGCCTTCACAGGGGAATTTTACCAAACACCCCAAAAAGAATTCACAACAATCCTCCTCAAACTCTTCCAAAAAATTGAATTGAGAGAACACTCCCTAATTCATTCTGTGAGGGCAATATTACCCTATTACCAAAACGAGATAAAGATAACACATGGAAAGAATATGAATTATGCATATAGATGCCAAAAAAATCTTCAACAAAATACTAGCAAACCGAATCCACCAGCCTATTAAAAGAATTATACAGCATGATCAAATGGGATTTATTCTAGGTTTGCAAGGGCGATTCAACATAAGAAAATCAATTACTGTAATGCACCACATTTAACAAAACAAAGGAAAAAACCATGATCATCTAAATTAAAGCAGAAAGGGCATTTGACAAAATCCAGCATCCTTTCTTGATAAAAACACTTTGAAAACTAGGAGTAGAAGGAAGCTTCCTCAACATTGCAAAGGGTATATATGAAAAACCATAGCTAATATCATACTCAATTGTGAAAGAAAGCTCTTCCTCTAAAATCAGAAACAAGGCAAGGATGCCCACTGTCACCACTGTTATTCAACATTGTACTAGAAGTTCTATACAGAACAGTTAGGCAAGAGAAAGAAATAAAAGTCATCCAAATTGGAAAGGAAAAAGTGAAACTTTCCTTATTTGTAGATGGTGTGATCTTATACCCAGAAAATCCTGGAAAACCCACAACAAAACTACTAGAACTAATAAACAAATCCAACAAAGTGGTGGGGTACAATCTCAATACAGAAAAATCAAGGGAAAAATTCCATTTACAATAGTGACAAAAAGAATCAAATATCTAGGAATAAATCTAACCAAGGATATAAAAGACTTTTACACACACACACCAAAAAAAAACTACAAAATATTGCTAAAACAAATCAAAGACTTAAATAAATGGAAGGATAACAGCAAGCAAAACAAATGGAAAAAAAAAAACCAACTCAGGGGAGTCAATGTGGCTCAGTGGTTGAGTGCTGATTTCCCACTTATGAGGTCCCTGGGTTAATTTCCCGGTCCCAGTACCTCAAAAAAAAAAAAAAAAAGATATACAAATGGCCAACAACACATGAAAGGATGCTCAACATCATTAGTCATTAGAGAAATGCAAATCAAAAGTACAATGAGATACCATTTCATTCTCACTAGAATGGCTACTGTTAAAAAAACAACAACCAGAAAATTACAAGTGTTGGAGAGGATGTGGAGAAATGGCAATACTTGTTCATTGTTGGTGGGAATGTAAAATGGTGCAGCCACTGTGGAAAACTGTTTGGCAGTTCCTCAGAAAGTTAAGTATAGTATTACCATACGACCTGGCAATCCCACTTTTAGGTATCTACTCAAAAGAATTGAAAGCAGGGATTTGCATAGCGATATCCATAGCAGCACTATTTACAATAGCCAAAAGATGGAAGCAACCCAAGAGTCCATCACCCAATGAATGGATAAACAAAATGTGGTATATACATACATGGAATATTATTTCGCCATAAAAAGGAATGAAGTTCTGATACATGCCACAGCATGGGTGAATCTTGAAGACATCATGTTGAGTGAAATAAGCAAGAAACAAAAGGACAAATACGGTATGATCTTATGCATATGAAATAATTAGAATAAGCAAAATCAGAAACTAGAATACATGTTACCAGAGACCAGGTTGGGGTAGGGAATGGAGAGTTAGTGCTTAAATTGTTCAAAGTGTCTATTCTGGTTGATAGAAAAATTTTGGTAATGGAATGAGTGATGGCAGCACAACATTGTGAACTTAGTAAACAGCACTGAATCATATATTTGAATGTGTTAAAGGGGAAATTTTAGGTTGTATATACATATTAGTAGGAAAAAAAATTATAGAAAATGAAAAAAAAACACCCAGAGTAATGTATAATGAACAATATAATGAACGCTAATGTAAATCATTGTCTATAATTACTAGTCCAATTACAATAATGTTCTTTCATCAGTCGTAACAAATATACCACACAAATGCAAGCTGTTAATAATGGGGGAGGGTGCGGCATATGGGAACTCTGTATTTTCTGCATGATTTTTCTGTAAATGTACAAATTCTCTAATTAAAAAAAAGGTTTTGTGTTCTTCAAAGAACTGGACAGGGATGGCAAATTCAAATCTTAATGAGAGGGAAGTGGATGTGGCTCAATCAATAGGGCTGCCGTTTACCATATGGGAGGCCCCGGGTTCGTTTCCCGGGGCCTCCTGGTGAAGGCAAGCCAGCCCGTGCGGCTCAGTGAGCTGACGCAGCAAGACCTCGCAACAAAGGGAGACAAGCAGACACAGAAAAATGCACAGCAAATGGACACAGCGAGCACAAGCAGCAAGGAGGGGATAAATAAATAAATAAATCTTTAAAAAAAAAAAAAAAATCTTAATGAGACCAGGCAGGTACTTAAATGAGCAAAGCAGGCTAGTGTAGGATAACAGGGTTAGGAGGGTCTTTGACAAACTGGAGTACATATGCTTGGTCTAAAAGGGACCACTGCTTCTCACCTTCAGTCACTTGTTGCCATGTAGAAATGAAGGCGTAAGTTTGCCAGGTCCTCTAAATGCTTTAAGAGAAGACAGGTACCAGAATTTTCTATGAAAATCCAGATTCTTAGATATTGGCAATTAATTCAAATTAAAAAAAAAAAACAAAAACCAAAAGCATTTGTAGTCAAACCTATGCACAGGCTTGAATGCAACCTGGGGGCCACTGACTTCTGGCTTAGACGCATTGAGGGAATTAAGCTGGAAGCTGGAGAAGAGGAGTGTTTTGACAGTAGGGGCTTCAGGGATTGAAGAGGGATTGCCCCATCCAGGGGTGGTTTGACGCACAGAAACTAGGAAGAGAGGAAAAGTTGCAGATTGCGGAGTGATGAGGACTCAGGCCATGGCAAGTGGAGCCCCTCCGTGGAGGCAGGGTCTGGGAAGAGCCCCAGAGCCCGGAGGTCTGGAGGAGATGCCACGCCTGGCTTGGCACTGGTGTGGTGGAGCGGGCGGCGGAGTCTCCAGCTTCTGGATGGCCCACGATGGCCTGGGCAAGGAGCGGTGTGTGTCCTCCCCTTTCAGGGGCCAAGGCCCTCACCTATTTTCTGGGCCAAGGTTGTTGTCTGATCCAAGGGAGCGGGAGAGAATCGCAGAAACTTGCGCACAGTGAACTTCCTTGAGCCAGATCCAGATTTATTTAGAAAATAAATGTGGCCTTTCTTTCAACCCAAATCCCTCCCACAGTGGTTCTCAAAGTATAGAGAATGGACCCCTGAGGCTCCCCGAGACCTTTTCAGGAGATCCTTGGGGTCAAAAACTATTTTCATGATAATGCTAAGGTGTTATTTACCTTTTTTGGCTGTGCTGACATTTGCACTGATTGTGGAAAGCAACTTTGAGTGAACCTGCTGGCACTGTAACAGGAGCCAAAGCACCAAACTGTACTAGCGGTTACTGTATTCACTGTCACACACGCACATAATTAAATGGCCAGTTTCATGCTAGAATGTTCTTGATGAAGCAGTAAAAAGTATTAATTGCATTAATTTGACCCTCGAGTACATGTACTATAATTCTGTGTGACAAATTGGGAAGTATACATAAAGCATTCTGCTGCATACCAGAGTGTGATGTTTGTCTTGAAGAAGGACACCTGTTTGATGGTTTGAGTTCTGAGCTGAACTAGCCCTCTCCCCCCACCCCCCTTTTTTTTAATGGAACAACATTTATACTTAAAAGAATCACTGAGAGATCAAATATGGTTATTCAGATTTGGGTATTTGGCAGAAATTTTCTCCAAAATGAACAAAGCGAGCCTGTCACATCAAAGAAAACAACTGATGGTATTTGTTGCCAATGATAATGTTTGAGCTTTCAAGGGAAATTTAAGAATTTTTGAAAACTTTGCATCCACCACCATGGACTTGACAGTTTCTGATGAGATCGGTGGTGAAATTAACGAAAGAGATTTTTTTGATATCATATAATGAAATGTGTCAACATTTGGAAAATATGCAGAACTCATTGAACTAGTATTTTCCAAATTACCAATGTGTGATGTTACAAAATCATGCATGCGTAAAAGATCCATTCAAAGTGCAAGATAGACCAAACAATTTTAATGTTACAGAGTATGACAAGCTCATTAATATGGTTTTAAATTCCACATTGCGACTGATCTTTAACTACCACTTGTTGAGTGGGTGTGGTATCAAATTTTCTGAAACATCCACAATTATCTGAAAAGACTAAGATACCTCCCTCTTTTCCAACTATACATGTATGGAGGCAAGATTTTCTTTATATACTTCAACCAAAACAACATACCTCAACACATTGAATGTATTAAGCTAGACATTAAAGAAATTTGCAAAAATGTAAAACAATGCCACTTTTCTTTAATATTTTTGGTTTTGGAAAATACTATTATTCTTTATGAAAATATGCTATTTATATTAACATTTCCTGGATTTCTTATTTTTTAAAATGAATTACTGATTTTTTAAAATTTGCAGTTTTAGCTTTGAATAAGGTAAATAATCATGACTCATGTAAATAAAAGCTCCTTGGGGTCCTCAATAATGTTTAAGAGTGTAAAAGGGTCATGTGGCTATGAATTTCTAGAACCGCTTTGATCTAGAAAAGACATACCTGCTCTACTCTGGGCCTCTGGAGAGCCCCGAAAGACCACGGCCACTAAGGGGGGGGTCAAGGAGGGGGCTACAGTCGCGGTTATGATATGCAATTTAAAAGTCACTTTCATGTGTCTGATATCATTTTATTCTCAACCCCTCTCTTGGAGGGCAGCAGGATCTGTGTTTCACAGAAAGAGGAAATGAAACTCTGAGAGGTGAAATACCTGGTCCCAGACCCAGGTCCCAGGTGAACCAGGTCAGGATTGGAACCCAGGTCCCTTGACTCCAAGGCCAGAGCTAATAAGACTTCATGTGCACTTGACCTCTGTGCCTGAAAGGAGCCTTGGCCCCTGACTCTTCCTCTCTGATATTTCCCCTGACTTGGTCTCATATGGGCAATATGAGGCTGGCTTAAAGGAGGAACAGAAATACTATTCCCAATCCAAACATTCTGTGATGGATTGGGGCTGCTCCACATTTATATTTATGTCCTCAGTTGCAATGACCCTGAGCACCTGCTCTACTTGCCCGAGCAGAATCTAGTCCCTCTCAAGGGTCCCTTGGGTGAATTCTGGGAACCCTCACAGGAAGACTACACATGGGGCCACAGGCCAGTCTTCCAGCAGCAGTCACTACATGGGGCTGCCCTGAGTTGTCTGTTGCTCTGGCTTCCCCTGGCCCTTTAAGCGGCTGGAAGAAGCCTTCCAAAGCCACCAGTCCTCAGCATGGTATTGAGATCTGTGAGGAAGGAGGAGAATGGCTTCTTCCCTCTCTCCAGCCACTCTTTGTCACCTGGGTACTAAAGCATCCCAGCTTGCACCCAGAATCTTACTAATTCTCCCGTGAAAATAATTTCTTGGGTTTCTATTCCTTATCCCTCTAGAGCAGGGGTTGTTAACCTTTTTTGTCCCACGGACCCCTTTGTCGGTCAGGTGAAAACCACTGGCCCCTTACTAAGCCCACACTATACTGTGTGTTATTTAATAAATATATCACACCCGCACCAACACATCCCCATAAGAATGTTTTGTGTTTTTTGTTTTTTTTTTATTTCAATTCAAGCTCATTGACCCCTTGTTAAGAACCCCTGCCCTAGAGATCAAACTCAAGCCTTATGGGCTGATGGAGAAGAGACCCATTGAAACCCCTTCCTCCTTTCTCCTCCAACTATAAAATACAAGACCCAAAGCCTATGAATGGATACAAACAGAAGGAGAGGAATGGCAACACTTGAAATAACTGGGTCCTAGTTCAGTCCACGTTGCCCCTTGATGCACATAAATGAAAACTGACCCCGTTAGATAACCTGAGGATGCCTGCCCTCTCCGTGTTGTTTTAAATTGATCGCGTGTGCTGTGCCAAGAAGAATAGAGTCGGCGATGCTTCAGCTTGGGTGGTGGGGAGGGGAGAGTGGTGAGGAGAAGGTCAGAAAGGTTTCTTATAATAAATACAAACATTTTGCTTCTCCTGGAGAGCACCACCTGTTTATTCTTTTCTTTCGTTTTACCTGCTTGAAGGCACAGCTCATTGATTCCGGCTTTCCACTGAGCTGGCCCACTTTCAATAGACCCTTAGAAAGAGCAGTTAATTCCTGCTTTGAGGCCCTCAGGACAACTGGGCATAAAAGAATCTCTCCGTGGCTACTCCAGCGCTGGGGAACAGTCTATTGTGGATAACCAGTTCAATTTTTCTCTCAAACTGGGACTAAACTGAAGAAATAGCATCGGTGGACTCTGCCCTTTCCTGGAGTCAGCCCTTGGCTGTGGATATGGCACAGCTATGTTTTGTCAGATGGAAAGTTAATTCCAATCATGAAATACCTGGGAAGGCTTAGGGAGCTCATTTTCCTGTCCTTGGATATTCTGGTCCTGTGACCCCTGGAGGAGCCAGCCGGGCGGCTGTGGTCACCAATCCTGGGACGTGAGCACCCAGGGCCCCCAGCTCTGGTTCCTCTCCAACGGAGCTGTCATGCTCGACTTGGTGAGCGATCCCTGACTGCCATTCAGGGGGAGACAGATGGCCGAGAAATGGATTTTTTGGACTTTGCTGACCAGATTTCTCTCCTCTGTATCATGAAGCAAGCCATGGATTTAAGATTCATCCCCAGAGTGACAGGCTGTCACAGTCTCTGCTTGGTTAGAAAATATCTGAACACGATGGGATATCGGTCAGGGCCTGCATTTTAAATGGCCCGTTTTTATTTTCCAGGCTATCCATAAGGAGAGAGGGCAGGCTTGGATTTTCATAGCTGGTATGAAATCAAAGAGAGAGGCTGCCAAGAACAGTGAGATGAGGTAAGAGTTGAAACCGGCACTGGGCACTGGACAAGGCTGCCCCACCGCACCGCAGGGGAATGACCAGAAGGCCCCGGCATCAATGCCCACCCCACCGTGTGCCAAGCGCCCTCCTCGGCACTCTGTGTATGATGGCTCACTCTTTCCTTGCAGTTCCGTTTGAGTGAGGAGGACATTTTTCTCTTTGCAGACTAAGGGCTCTCCCTGGAAAATGCCTCTGCTCATATGGTTTCAATTACCCTGCATGTGTTGGCGACTCACGATCATGCGCTGTCGTCCTTCTGAGTCCCCAAAGTGCTTATACATTGCCACAGAACCTCTTCAGCCTCAAACTCCCCATCTTCTCCAGCCCCCACCATCTGTGGCAGTCCTTATCTCTGTGAATGGCGCTGCCACCCACCTAGAGACCAAGGCAGAAGTCAGGAAACTATCCCTGGATTCCCTTTTCCCTTTACCGATCATATCTCACAATCACCAAATTCAGCCACTCATACCTGTGAAATATCTCTTGGCTCCATCCAACACACTCCATCCCCACCGCTGCTGCAGCAGTTCAGCCCACCTTACCACCTCAACTATCTCCCCATGGATCACTCTCCAATCCATTCTGGATGGCAACCACAGAGATCATTCTAAGCCAGTTGATCTTGATGCTCTCCAGCTTGAAACTGCAATGGCTCCCCAGTGCCCTGAACTTGCCTTAGACATCCCTTCGTGATCCTCCTGCTGCCTCTCCAGTCACGCTGCCACTCCAGTCCTGGCACACCACACTCCAGCTAAACTTGACTACTTTAACTCCTAGTTTTAATTTCTTTCTCCAAACCTTTGAAGGCTGTTTCCTGTGTTTGGAATCCCCTGCTTCATCCTACCCACACCACAACTGCCTGATTCCTACTGGCTCTCTGACTCCCTCTGAGATGCCACTTCCTCCAGGAAGCCCCCAACCCCCTCCTATGTGCACCCCATGTCACTCTGTTCTTCCTCTTATCACAGCACTGCATAATCATTATCCTCCACTGGACTGTAAACTCCCTGAGTACAGGAACAATGCCTTGCTCACCACTGGGTCCTTTAGTGCCAGGCACACAATCAGGCATACAGCAGTAATCTTGTTGAGTGAGTGAATAGATGAACAAATGAATGAGTAACTTGCCCAAAGCTGCTCCACAAATACATGGTGGAATTGGGATTTAGACCCAGTTCTGCTGGATGTCAAAGCCTATGGCCTTTCCTTTGCTCCCTGATGATCTAAGTGTCATAATGTGGATTATTTAAAGCAAGGCTAGATGCCCTCTGGAGCTAATACAATATCATGGGGTATCATGGGAACAATTGCAGTGAACTTTTGAGACTGGTTTGAATCTGACATGTTTTTTTTTTTAAGATTTATTTTATTTATTTATTCCCCGCCCCCTCATTGTTTGTGGTCTCTGTCTGCTTTCTGTGTCCATTTGCTGTGTGCTCTCTGTATCTGCTTGTCTTCTCTTTAGGAGGCACCGGGAACTGAACCTGGGACCTTCCATGTGGGAGAGAGACACTCAATTACTTGAGCCACCTCAGCTCCATGGTTTGTTGTGTCTCTCGTTGCCTTTCCTCTTTGTCTCTTTGCTGCATCATCTTGCTGTGCCAGCTGGCCGTGCCTGCCGGTCGCGCCAGCTTGCCTTCTCCAGGAGGCACTGGGAACCAATCCCGGGACCTCCCATGTGGTAAGCAGGAACCCAATAGCTTGAGCCACATCTGCTTCCCTGAATATGACGTTTTGAAATCACCTTTGAGTATTCATCATTTGTTCACTTATTATTCTGCTCTAGCAAACAGGTCTCCTCCTGCTTCATTTGTAAATTGCCCGATGTAGGCCTACAGAGTACCTCTCTCTCCTCAAAGCAATGCTTCAGTTATAGCGCAGTTTGCTTCCTGGTACAGGCACATGTAATATGCCCCAAAGAGCTGGAAAGACACTGAGCCATTACTGTACTTTCTTATTAAAGGAAATGGCTATATTTCTGTCCTAAGATTGTGCCAACTTGTTGTTGATGCAATGTGACCAGCTAGCATTGCAAAATTCAATCAGCCTGGAAGATTTCAGCAGAGGCCAAAGAAGGGCCTCCTGCTCAGCAGCAATCCCAGTAAACACAAATCACAATATTTGCACTTGCATGCGCCACGGATGGATTACATTATCTTTCTCTGCTTTATTTAGAGAAAGAATGGCATGTAGCTGGGGAATACAGAGACTCAGAAGAAGGCCTCAAAACCCTCAGAAGTGGGCTGGATTAATCTTCTCCTGTAGAATAACTGGCTCCAGCGGGGCAGGGAATGAGCACATTATACCATGGCTTCCCCCAGGGTCTCTGTGTGCCTCAGCCAGGCCGTCCTCTAGCCAAGAGCCTCAGGATGTGATCCCAGGAGATTCCATGAGTTTCATGGGAAGGAACCCCTTCTGAAAGGGAGCCTTTCATTTGTCTTCTGAATCCTCAGCTGCTCAAATGAAAGCACATTGAAATTGTCCTCTTTGAATCTAATTCAAAATAATCTAGCCAAAAGGGGGATCTGTAGATGAAATAATACTGGCCATAAATCAGTCATTATTGAATCTGAGTGATGGTTACAGGGGGCGGGGTGGTAAAGGAAGCGTTGTTCATGATGTTATTCTCTATTCTTCTGTTTTGTTTTGGGCATTTTCCATAATAAAAAGTTTTCTTAATGCTACATTTGAGTATAATCTGGTACAAATTTTCTGAGGAATAATTTGGTACTACATATTCGAGAGCTTTTAAAATGTAAAAACCTTGTGACTCAGAAATTCTACTTCTAGGAATTTATCCTTAGGGAAAATCATGAATGTGTGAAAAGATTTATCTACCGGGATGTTCTGTTCATTGCCATCTTGTTTATAGTAGGGAAAAAGGGAAATGACCTAAATGTTCACTGAGAAAGATTATGGCACATATTATGATGGACTATTGTGCAGTCATTAAAGTAATGTTGGGTCTGTTGACTGCAAGGAAGAACAGGCATTTTATGTACTGATGGTGGAAGTAAATTAAGTAACTTCGTTGGAGGGCAAATTGGTAATATCCACCATCATTTAAAATGTGAATATACTTTGACCCAGCAATTACATTTCAAATAATTTTCTCATTGTTAGATAAAAGTGTTTATATTAGGATGATTGCAGCATTCTTTATAGTAGAAAAATGGAAGCAACCTAAATGGTCAACAAATGAAGACTAGTTAAATATATTATTGTACAACATAAAATGGAATCCTTTGCAGGCATTATTTGTATGGAATAATAATTATAGCTAATATTTTGGAAACTTACTATGAATGAGACACTGTTCTAAGTCCTTTTTACATGTTAATTTATTTAATGTGCTGATATGAAAACAACTCTGTATAAGCTAGCTGCTGCTGTGTAACAAACTGCTCCAAACACTTAATGGCAGAAAATAATAAACATTTTTTATTTTTCATTTGACCTTATTCCTGACCCTGTAGTCAACTGTTGTGGGTAGGCTGCTCTGCTGATCTTGGGTGGGCTCTCTCACACGGTGGTGGTCAGCCAGTATAGGCTGGGTTTAGAATAGGCTTGGATGGCACAATTGACCTCCACACAGACTTTCATCTTACAACAAGCTAGCCTTGGCTTGTTCATATGGTAATATTATGATTCCAAAAGAGATACTAGAAGCATGCAAGGATTCTTGAGCTGTTTGGTCTCCATTGAAAATCTGTTGTTTAGTGTAGCTGCCTTCATCAATCATCTGAGCAAGATCTTCTGCATAACTTGCAGCAGCTTCTGCATCAGTGCTTGCTGCTTCACCTTGTGCTTTTACACCTTGTGTATGGAGATGGCTTCTTTCCTTAAACCCCATGAACCAACCTCTGCTTGCTTGCTTCAAACTTTCCATCTGCAGCTTTCTCACCTCTCTCAGACTTCATAAACTTGAAGAGAGGTAGAGTTTTGCTCTGGATTAGGTTTTAGCTTAAGAGAATGTTGTGGCTGGTTTGATCTCTCTATCCACATCTCTAAAACTTTCTCCATATCAGCAAAAAGGTTGTTTTGCTTTCTTATCAATCATGTGTTCACTGGAGTAAAACCTTTAATTTCCTTCAAGAACTTTTCCTTTGCATTCACAACTTGGCTAACGGGTGCAAGAGGCCTAGCTTTTGTCCAATCTTGGCTTTTGGCATGCCTTCCTCACCAGGCTTAATCATTTCTAGCTTTTGATTTAAAGTGCAAGACCTGCAACACTTCCTTTCACTTGAACACTTAGAGGCTGTTGTCAGGTTATTAATTGACCTAATTTCAGTATCATTGTGTCTGGGGGAATAAGGGGGATTTCGGGGAATGGCCAGTCGGTGGAGCCATCAGAACACACATAACATTTATCGATTAAGTTTGCCATCTTCTATGGGCACTATTCGTGGCACCCCAAAATAATTACAACAGTTACATCAAAAGTTGCTTCGATAGACTAGCTCAATGCAGGGTTGCCACAAACCTTCAATACAACAAAGAATGCCTATAGTATGAACTATGACATATAGCTATTAATACAAAAAAGGCTGGGACGATGCATACCAAAATATTTATATTGGGTCATGAGATCACAGGCAGTTTTTGTGTGTGCGATTATCTATATATTAATTTACATTTATTTCCCTCTAATTTACATTTATTTTTTTTCGATCGAAATATAAAAATGGCAATCCTAAAAACAGAAAGCTAAGTTCCAGGGGATCTCAGAAACACCTTCAGTTCTCACATTCTGGCTATTTTTTCCATAGGCTGCAAAACACTTGGGCGGGGATTATAATTTCTACAATAGTTTGGTTGGTCATGGGGAATTTGTGTCCAAGTTCAGGCCCAGCTTTTAGTTATTCTATCCTTTCCTCCTCCCAATACCATGAGAATGGAATTATTAGCCCCATTTAACAGATAAGGAGATAGAGACCGCAGTGAGGGCTGAAGTTGGGTAACGGCACTCTGCAGTCCACATTCAGGCTACGACACTGTGCCCTGCCCCCTAGGAAACCACGGTATGGCTTAGACTTCGCTGCACTGACTAGCATCCCCTTTTGGTGTCAGGATTGTCTGTTGGAAGCTGCCTCATTCTGGCATTTTAGCAATGGGGAGAGACATTAAGCAATACGATGGCTAAATTCTTTATTGTAATTGTGCTGAGTGCTCCAAAGGAGAAGTACAGGCTCCAAGGGAGCATATGACAGGGAGGAGACCTGGTGTGGCCTGACTGGAACCAGGCAATCATCACCATCTGTGCAGGACCCAGAACATTCTGCGTCCTGGGCAATTTTGAATGAACGCACCTTCAGGCATTACAGTGCAGTAGAAGAAGGCGCACCAACCTGGCATCAGAAGTTCCTGTTTGGGGCTCAGCTTTACCACTTGCTAGCTCTACAACCTTGGGCAAGGCATTTCCATCTCTGGACCCCTGGTTTTTAATCAGTAAAAATGAAGGCGTTAGATAAGCCAGTGGTCTCTGCAACCCCCCCACCCCTCTCTTATGCACAGAATGTGAAACACACATCAGAACTGAGCTGTTATAAAACTTTGTCTGCTTGCCCTTTCCCTCCCCCACCCAACTTCTTGACCTCTGTGGCAGGCCCTAAGTCCCTTCCAGGAACCCCGAGGGTCTGCAAGGATCCCCCAAGGAGTTTGAAAACCTCTGAACTAGGTGATTTCTGAGATCCCTTCCTGTTGTAAAATTGTGTGATGCTGATGTGGAATTTAGGACCCCACACACATTTTCCATCATACATGAGTTTGGAAGGCAATAGGATTATGACAAGACAATGCCACTGACTCAGACATTCAAGCCAGCTCCAGCCCCCTTCTAACATGCCTTCCCGGACAAAAGAGGCTGGAACTCTAAAAACTATATTTTCCAGATTCTTTGCAGCTAGCCTTGCACATGTGACCCAGGTCCTTTAAACCAAGACACCCACATGTGACTTGGAAGGCAGAGGAGAGCAATGCGGATCAGTGGTCGTGTGCAGGGAGGTTGGATCTTTTGGCACATGCAATAGCAGAGTGGTTTGACTCTTCTGGGGCAGCAAAGGTGATGGTTCTGTGCCTAGCATCACAGGTGCTGGGGGGCCAGCAATGGTAGCAGGGGTGTTTCCTTTCAAACAATGTAGGGGGTCTGCTTGGTCACTTCCCCTGGCTGCAATGACTCCTGGATTTGTAGCACCCAAGCTTCTGGGAACTCTATAAGCTAAATAATATCCTGTAACAAATCTCCTTCTGCCTAAATTAGTGAGGGTGGATGCTGTTGCCTGGAAACAGTGGCCGAAAAACACCAAAGCAGACTCTTTAATAGCCCTTACCAACAGGCCTAGCCCTTAGCCTGCTCAGCTGCTTCCTCACCTCCTGCCTTTCTACACTCCTCCAATCCCCAGACTAGACGCAGCACAGTCTCCC
>JAQZBX010073809.1:0-14856 GCA_029593785.1 Cabassous unicinctus | reverse complement strand
TTGGTTATTATATGGGCTTCATCTTCAATGAAGCTTTAGATCACAGAAGGGTTACAAAGGGGGATGCAGAGGATCATTGGTGGGGGGTGTCTGCGATGGTGGATTTATGGGAGGAAATTCATCTGAATATACATAAAAGATATATAAAATTGTTCAAATGATCAAGGGGTGGGGCATGGTCATGGTGGGTAGACAATCACTCAATAAATCAGGGAATACTGAATTGCCAGCCTGGAGAGCTCTGCCATATTCTCCAAGGGAGCAGCAACAGGTCCGCCGAGTTCAGGGGCACTGTCTGGCAAAAGAAGATGGTCCACTGATGAGTTCTCGTTATTGATTACTAGTCTTATGAGTCCTTGCTTTTGTAATTGAAACTTAGCCTACTGTTATGGGGTGCCTAAGGGTTCCACCTGAGAGCTTCCTTGTTGCTCAAATGTGGCCTCTCTCTAAGCCAAACTCAGCATATGAATGCATTACCTTCCCCCCAGCATGGGACATGACTCCCGGGAATGAGCCTCCCTGGCAACGAGGGATTAATATCAAGTGCCAACTGGCAATATGACTGGAAAAAGACCTTGAATAAAAAGGGGAAAAGGTAAAGACAAAGGAGTTCATGTGGCTAAGAGACTTCAAAGAGAGTCGGGAGGTCGTCCCAGAGGTAACACTTACACACACCTCAGTAGGATCTCATAGATCACCAAAGTGGATTTCACCCCACACAGGAGGTCTCCTGAGGGCTCTAGAGACACCCAGGTCCTTTATAAGGGGGGATAGCTCCAGCGATTGATGCCTTGTCAGTGGGCTCTACTTTGGAATCTGTGCTCCTGAGAGTGACAGAATTGGACTAAAATAAGTCCTCCCTGCACATGGTCCATCAGTCCCTTCTCTTCAAACCTATATGTGATGCTAGAGTTCGTAGGTGTACTTCAAGAGACTGGAGCCTCTGGCCTGTCCATGTGCCAGCTGTGCCTGGAATCTTGGTGAAGCTGCAACTCCTACTCTACAGCTCAGCGGACGAATCCAAGTCACCTGGTGAGGAGATGATGGACAACAGCCATCCCAGGGAATGGAGAGAGTCTGCAGCTGCAGGCAGGATAATACCACTCACTGTATCCATGGGATATAATCCCACTCTCACTTGGAGGTGGAGTGGACATCGCCATACCAGACTCTTCAGGATTGGGGGAAGAACTTTGGACTAGAGTGGACTTAATGGTATCCTGTTGTAGACATATTGTGATTCAAGCAATGCCGGAAATTATAACAGTGAGGTCTAGCCAGTGGCCACTAGACACTTTTGGGGCAGGGAAGGGAAAAGCAGTTGTAATACAGGGGCTTTTTCAGGACTTGGGAATTATCCTCAGTGACATTACAATGACAGATATAGGCCATTTTACATCAGCATATACTATGCAGAACTGTGTGGGAGAGAGTGTGGTGTACACTTTGAACTCTGGTTCATGCTTAGTGGTAAAGCCCCAGGATGTGTATGTACATTGCAGGTGATGTGCCACACTAATGAAAGATGTTTATGTGGGATGTTATGGGATGTGTGGGTGTTGGGGTTATGGAAATCCCTGTAATTTTTGTGTATCATTTATGTAATCTAAGAATCTTTTAAAATATATTTATATAAAAAAATAAAATATAAATTAAAATTTAAAAAAAAAGGGAAGAAAGATTTAAAATTAGAAGCTTAATCTCAAAACTGGAACAAGCAGAAAAAGAAAAGAAGACTAAACCAAAAGCATGCAGAAAGAAGGACATGACAAAGATTAGCATGGAGATAAATGAAACAGAGAACAACAGCAACAACAACAAAAACCCCAATAGAATAAGTCAACAAAAGTAAAAGTGGATTCTTTGAGAAGATCAATAAAATTGACAAACCTTTAGCTAAAATGACAAAGAATAAAAATAGAGGACACATATAAAATTCAGAAATGAAAAGGAGAACAATTCTATTGACCACAGTGAAATTAAAAGGAGTATAAGAATATACAACGTAAAACTGTGTGCCAATAAATTAAATAAACTTGATGAAATGGAAAATTCCTTAGAAGCACACAAACTGCTTACAGTGACTCAAAATGAAATTGAAGATATCAATATACTTATTACTAGTAAAGAGATTGAACCAGTAATCAAAAACCTCTCAAAAAAGAAAAGGCTAGGTGACTTCATGGGGTAATGCACCAAACATTGTAAGAAGATTTAAGACAAATCCTGCTCAACCTCTTCTGAAAATTACAAATGGAGAGAATTCTCTAACTCACTTTATGAGGCTAACAACAACCTCATAAAAAAAAGATAAGCATACCACAAGAAAATGACAGAGTAATATCTCTTATAAACATAGATGAAAAAATCCTCAACAAAATATTAGGAAACATAATCCAACAGCAGATTAAAATAATTATACAACATGATCAATTGGGCTTTATCCCTGGTATGCAAGGTTGGCTAAACATAAGAAAATCAGTTATTATAAAGTTTCTATTTAACAGAATGTAAGAAAAATAAAACAAATTTCAATTGATGCAGAAAAGGCATTTGACAAAACTTAGTTCCCCTTCTTGATAAAAACTCCTATAAAATGAGGAACAGAAGACTTCTTTAACATGATGAAGAGCATATATGAAAAACCCATAGCTAATATCCTACTTAATTCTGAAAGTCTGAAAGTTTTCCCTCTAAATCAGGAACAAGACAAGGATGCCTAAAGTCATCACTCAATGTTACTCAACATTATAAAAGAACTTCTTCCTAGAGCAATTTGACAAGTAAAAGTTACAAAAGACATTCAAATTGGAAAGGAAGAAGTAAAATTTTCCCTTTTGCAAATGACATTATCCCATACAGAGAAAATCCACAACAAAGCTCCTATAGCTAATAAATAAATTTAAGAAATTGATAGAGTACAAGGTAAACTCTCAGAAATCAGTTGTGTTTCTGTACACAAGCAATGAGAAATCAGAAGAAATCAAGAAAAAAATCCATTCACAATAACTACTGAAATAATCAAATACCTAGGAATAAGTTTATCAATGATGTAAAGGACTTGTACACAGAAAACTATAAAACATTGTTAAATGAAACCAAATAAAACCTAAGTAAATGAAAGCCATTCTTTGTTCACGGATTAGAAGAGTAATATTGTTAAGATGTCATTTTTATACGAAAGCAATTTATAAATTCAACACAATCCCAATCAAAATTACAATAACCTTATTTGCAGATGTGGAAAAGCCAGTAATCAAATCTATATGGATGGTAAGGGGTCCCAAATAGTCAAAGCAATATCAAAAAGAAGAATAAATTTAGAAGATTCATACTTCTTGATTTTAAAATGTATTACAAAGACACAGTACTCAAAACCACATATTACTGGCATAAGGACAGGCATATAGACCAAGTGAAATGAACTGGGAGCTCAGAAATCAACCTTCATATTTATGGCCAAATGGTGCATCCCCCCCAAGATGGCTTCCTCATCTGTCTGCTCGTTTTTCCACAGCCTGTCTGTTCACTGTGTTTGCTCACTGTTACTACTGGTCTTTTTTAGGAGGCACTGTGAACTGAACCTGGGACCTCCCATGTGTGAGGTGGGCGTCCAAATGCTTGAGCCACATCTTCTCCCTGCTTTTTGCATCTTCTCATTGTGTCTACTCATTGCACCTGCTTGTTTTGTCCACTTGTTTCTGCTCATCTCCTTTCGGAGGCATTGGGAACCAAACCCAGGACCTCCCATGTGGGAGGCAGGCACCCAACTGCTTGAGCCACATCTGCACCCCCCAAATGATTTTTCACAAGGATGGAAACGGCACTCAAATTGGAAACAATAGTCTCTAAAACAAATTGTACTGGGAAAATTAGATCTCCATTTACAAAAGAATGAAGTTGGATCGCTATTTCACACCTTAAAAAATCAACTCAAAAATGGATGAAAGACATAAGTATAAGTTCCAGAAGGTCAAATTTCTAGAAGAAAACACACATCAGGACCTTGTGTTAGGCAATGGTTTATTACAATTTATACACAAAGCATACAGGCAACAAAAGAAAAAGAGGTAAATGGAAGCTCATCAAAATAAGAAACTTTTGTGCCTCGAAGGACTTAATCATAAAAGTAATATGACAACCTACAAAATCAGAGGAAATATTTGGGAGCCACAAAACCATTGAAGGTTTAATATCCAGTATGTACAAAGAAATCCTTCAACTTAAGAAAGAGACAAACAGCCCAATTGAAAAAATGAGCAAAAGACTTGAATATACATCTCTAAAAAGAAGATCAACAAATTGTCACAAAACCTATGGGATTATGCTGAACATCATTAGCCATCAGGGCAATTCAAATAAAAACCAAAATGAGGTACCATTTCAAACCCACTAGAATGGCTACTATTTTTAAAAAATAGAATTTTGAAAGCATTGTAGAGAATGCTGGGTAACGGCAACACCCATTTTTTGTTGGTGGCAATGTAAAATGGTACTGCCTCTGTCAAGGCAGATTGGCATTTTCTCATAACTTTAAGTATCGAATTAACATATAACCCAACAATCCCACTAATATATATGCCCAAAGAATTGAAAGCAGGGACTGGAACAGATATTTATATTCTTATGTTCATAGCAGAAATTTTTCACAATTGCCAAAAGTTTGAAGCAACCCAAGTGGTCATCAATCAATAAATGGATAAACAAAATGTAATATATACAAAAAAAGGAATATTATTCAGCTGTAAAAAGGAATGAAGCGCAGATACATGGGACAATATGGATAAACCTTGAAGACATCATGTTGAGTGAAATAAGCGAATTTCAAATGGTCAAATATTGTGTGATTTCACTGATATGATGTAATTAGAATAAGCAAACTCATACAATCCAAATCTAGAATATAGATTATCAGGGTTGTATTGGGGAGAGGAAATATGGAATTAAGGCTCAAAATGTAAAGTATTTTTATTTGGAATGATAAAAATGTTTTGGAAATGGATGGAGGTGATGGTAGCACAACATTGTGAATGTAATCAACTTCACTGAAATATATATCTGAATATGGTTAAAAGTGGAAAGGTTGGTTGTATATATGGTAATATAAGAAAAAAAATTTTTTAAATCATGAAACTGCACTGTGCAAACAGTCAACCCTTAGTTAAACCACGGACTGTATTTAATTATACAAATATAAAAGTGTGCTTTCATAAATTGTAAGAAATGTACGTTAGCAATGCAAGGAGTTACTACTAGGTTGGTATATAGGAATCTTGCATTTTATGCATGATTGTTCTGTAAACCCATAATTTCTCTAAAAAAAAAAGTTTAAATAATAGAACTGAGAGATCCTGTTCCAGAGAGAAAGAACAAGGGAAGTAAACAGGAAGGAGGATGTTTCTCAAACCTCCTTTAGCATTCCAGCTCCCTCCAGTGCTCCCTACTGGCAGAGCTAACATGGTGCTAGGAGGACCCCAGTCACAGGGCCACCAATGAAATTCAACATCCAAGATCAGAGTATATGAGGTTGGGTTTGGAGATAAGAGACTTAATAATTGGCTCCAGTGTGTTAGAATTTTTTTCACCAAACACCCCCTCTCCACTGTTTTACACATAGACATTTCCAGGCATTCTGATTCATTGCTCAGTAATAGCACCCTGAACTCATATATAATTTGAATGTGTTTGTTCAAAACAATGTCTTGACAACAATTTGTGTCATTATGGAAGGAGGTAGTTTATTTTTACTACCAGAAATAATCCTAAAGAATCAAATTATGTCCACTGGCTCAACAGCAAACACTAGATACAAACCATTTAATTTCCACTCAGTCATGTGACTTCAGTTACATATAATTCCAGACCTGTCCATTTCCTGCTCTCCTAATGACAGGCCAATATATTTAACTATCTGGCATTACTATGTATATTATAAATTATAATTAATATTATGATCACTGCATGAGAGCTTCAGAATGCTGTTAATATTGACCCATGTGCCTTTTATTTGAAATGAGCCAATAGAAGAAAAGCCTATATGGCAAACATTAAAATGTATATTTGAATTACAATGGATATGTCAAACAATGAGAATGTTTAGCAAAGTGGGAGACATGTTATTTGATTGTGAATGCAGCCC
Source organism: Cabassous unicinctus (assembly GCA_029593785.1). Classification (NCBI taxonomy): domain Eukaryota; kingdom Metazoa; phylum Chordata; class Mammalia; order Cingulata; family Chlamyphoridae; genus Cabassous; species Cabassous unicinctus. The sequence continues at coordinate 8,717 of JAQZBX010073809.1, read as the reverse complement.
ACAAATGGGTTACATTTGTGTACATAAATATTTATACAGTACGAAAACAATGGCAAACATGATTTTCAAGTGATTCGATTCAATTCAGAAAGAAATGTAGCTGCGGTGTTTGTTTTTTTACAATCATTAACTGTAAACTAAGCATCATCCCAGAGTTAATTTGTAGCCAACTTCCTCCTAAGTGTAGAGGAATAAATGAACTTCTACAATATTTGCTTTAAGCTTAATATTTGAATTCATATCCTGTCAGCCTTTTCTCCTTTTATTTCTGATGGGAAATGCAGATCCCACAGTTAGTGGTAATTGCTTTTAATATAATATTCATCCATTCTTTAAATCCCACTTTAACATTCCCATTGCCTCTTATTAGTTACATTTCTTACTCTATAAAGATATTATCTTGGAATATATTTTGGTCAACAAAGACAATTGATGGCACACAAAGGCCAAGTCATTTCACATCATCATTAAGTAATTATTTCAGGGTCAATTTAATTGTTCCTCTGAGATCCATTTTATGTAACTCTTCAGAAATTTGGGTGAGATGCTGTTCCAGGGGGAAATTTATACTTGAGTCAGGAAACTTGCCTTGGATTTATCTTAAGTATGAAGGAACAAATACTTAAGCATGAAAAAGCTCTGTTGAAAGCAAACTAACATGTGCTATTGCATTTATCTTCAGTTTTTTTTTCCTATTGATTTAACACAGGTGACCACTTGAACATGATAATACCACGAAGAGAACTAATGTGAGTATTTGGTACATTCTAATTTTCATGGTTACCATGAAATCATAACTTAAACAAGAATGTGTAGGAACCAAGTAAGTGTGTTTTTTTTCTTTTTTGGCCTTAGTACAAAAGAAAATTTATCAAGTGATTGCAATCTAATTCAAAACTGATTCTCCATTAAAATAGTTTTTCTTTACTATTTTTCAAATGTGTATGAAATTCAAGAACAAATGCTTAATCATATAAAAGCTGGGTGCATAAAATTTACTTCTTACTAAATAAGTAGTTTGAAGTTTAACAGCATTGCTTTAATCAATTTAGGGGTCTCTCTAGATATAAGTTATTATCAAAACCACACATATACATACTTAGTCTTTAAAATTCTTATGCAAATATTTCTTATAGGAAAAGTGAATATAAAATACATAGAGAGAATTACTCCCAATGAGAGAAAGCTTTTTTTTTTTTACTAAACTTTACCAGCATATTTAAATTGACTTCTTTTACTAATCACTCTAGTGGCTACTCCCTGTTTATCTGTTTATTTCTCTATTTCATCAGTTAGATATATTTAAAATCCCACTAGAGGACAAGAGTCCAACTTCTTTGTTAATTATTTGTGTAATTAGAAATTCTTATATGGAAATTGACACTTTTATAGGAGTTCAGGAAAATCTTTTTATATTTTAGGGAATGTAACTAAGGAAGTTGAGCTAAGTCTGATTTCTGCACCGCTATTTCTTTGGTCTCTCTACTCTGACAGCATTGTTGAATTCTGCTGGCCATCCTTGAAATGTATGCTGATTTTCACAGGAGTTAGCTGCAAAATAACGTAAAAGAAATATGCTGCCTTTCTCTAAAACTAGAAAAAGTACAATTAAATCACAAATCTACCAATAATTGTATTCTAATTCACTTAAAACAGAGAAGATATATAATGAGACATTCATTTATATTGCCTGTCCTGCGATTTCTTTCCTATCAAATATGCACACATTGGAGTCTACAACAAACACAGCTAAATTTAGGATGATCAATGTTAATTAACAATGTTATAGAAATGATTAATATGTTTTGAAAAATTATTTAAAAATATATCCTTTCTTGAATTAGCCTAAATGTTTAATTAGAAAAGTGACTTAAAAATGAGCTTTTGAAGCTTCTCATTGTATTTGGATGCCCTTGGCTGCTTTAAACGGCTCTCTGAAGTTGGGCCTGTATAAAGATTTCCAGTTACTCATTCAATGTGTGTATTCAGCATACAACATATAAAAATCTATGATGGACTCCAGAATAAAGACAGTGGTGATTTGAAATTTGAATTTCAAAAAGTATCTCTTCACAAATTTAGAGAATAATTTGCTTTTAAGTTTATAAGTGGGATTCTCAGCAACAGGCATTTATTTTATTGGCTTGAAATGTCTTAGAGTGACCACCCATCCCAGTTAACCCAGGACTGAGGTGTCTCCTAGGACATGGTACTTTAAGCAGTAAGACTGGGGCAGTCCCAGACTAAAGGGTACAGCTTATCATTTTACTTAGAGTAGAACCATGATTTGTACTGGATATTGACTCACTTCCTTAATCCATACCATCTTTTATCTTTCCCTACTGTATCCCACTTCCCAGACATTTCTCTCTCCTGTTCCTCCTTCTCTGTATCATTGATCCCTGCACAACCTCAGAAAATTGAGAAATAACAACTTTCAACTCTCAGTTCTTTTGTTGTGAAATACTAAAGAGAATGCAACATTCTCCTTGAACACTGCCCTAACTAGAGTCACCCCTGACTTGGCACTGCCTAATGGAGAGTTGCCTGGAACAAAATTGTTGGCAGAAATTATTCCAGAATGTGGGAGCATGAGGAAGTTTTACCATTCTGTTCCTATAGAACACAGTGGCTACTTTGGTGAGTTCATAGCTGCTCATGTTGGCAATGGAGTTGAAGATATAAAAACAGAGATGATGATAATGATAATGATGATAATGATGATGATGATGTAGTTGATGATGCAGAAGAGTAAACAGGGCTTTAATAGTCAGCAGCAGTATAACATTGTGAATGTGCTAGTCATTATATTCCCTAGATTTAGATCCCATTATCATCAATGTCTGATTGTGTGACAATGCCAAGCTTCAATTTCCTTATATGTAAATTGTGGCCATTAATATTCTTAAATCTTAATCCTTTTCTCAGGATTAAATAAAATATCACAGTGAATAGCACATAAATAGAACAGGTATAAGAACTGCTATTAAATATTCTGCCAGAGATAGTAAACACCATCTGACTTTAATTCCCTCCCTCTAAAAAGGGGTCATCAATGTTTATTTGAAAATATACCTGCATCCTACCATATAATTCAAATTAACTTATATACATTCTCTCTGTTTTGATTATTATATATATTTTTATCCTGGTAATTAATTCTTATTAATACATCCTAATGTTAGTTCTAATTAAATTTATATTTTTCTTGAATGAATGTGTGCTCGTAAACAGTTTATGCCCAATATGAACTTCATATCTCCCTTTGAATCCAACCTCTACCCTGCCTTTAGGGCTTTCTAAAATTATGGCACACAATATATTAATTCCTCTCTCTAAAACTTCCCATTTCTCCTTTATTGCTTATAGAAACACAAAATAATTCCTTATGGTATAATAATCTGAACAAGTTCCATCTCATTATATCTTACATGGCACAATACATCTATGCAACCAAACTGTCATAGTCTTCTAACCAAACTGCTGGCTATTTGCCAGATATGTTTTGTGCTACATGCCTCCTTACATTTGCAGGTTAGTGTTTATGCTTGTAATTTATTTCCTCTCCTTTCATCAGTTTCCCTTCATACACTTTGAGAATAGCTTACTTTTCAAGGACAGTACTACTTCCATGCTTTTGGTTAGTCTTTTCACTATCCTATCCAAAGCCAAATAAAGTGTACTGTGTTACTATATTCAAGTGCTCATGGCTCTTGTAATTTACCCATGCTTTAAACACACTAGTTGATTGTTCATGTTTTTTCACCGTTACCCATAAGATAACAGTGAATATATGTTTTCTACAGCATTATAATCAAAGACAAACATACAATGTTTAGTAAAAAGTATGTGTTTTAAATATCTGTCAAATAAAGATATCTTTATTTTAATTAGAATTAATTGATTTATCTTTTATTGTCCCAAACAAACTTTTTATTTCATTATAATACTTCATTATTTCAATTATACTTTTGGAATTTTTTCTTCCATTAAATATTAAAAAGTGCCTCATTATTACTAAAAAATCCTTATACTAAAACATGACTTTTCAAATGACACGAGTTTTGCACTTCAAATATTAACTCTTATTGCCTTTGAGAGAACAAAATGAACCCAAATATGGGTTAATGATTCACATTCATTACTGAATGCTGAAATCACTCAATGCAGTTGTCTATTATTACAACCATTTAATCAACGAAGAGACAGAAATTTGTAGAACGTAAATTAAAAATTCAAAGTCTAGACAGATAGTTCCAGTGTCAAGATTTAAGCCCTCTGTGTTACCACGATTCCAACTAAATTTCACTTATTTTGTCTCTGAAATTTAATCAACAAACAACCTTAGTTAGATGTCAACATAATAATTAAAGTAAAATTGATCATTCTAAATGAGATGACCAGAAAGGGACATGATCAAAAGTAAATGACTTTTGATTTGTAAGACCTGGAAAAATAGAATTTCATGCTGATTGGGGCAGGCTGTCTTTCACTGAAAGCTGTGGCTTTTGGGGATACTAGGTCACTTATACAAGCGAGAGCAACCATGCAAGGATTTCAGGAGGAACTATTGACCACTACCTGGATGTCTGCAGATAGAGGACAGTATATATATTTCTACTTAGGAACAGAAGTACACAATCTGATCAAGGATTTTAGAGTCAATAGATAATCCCTCCACCAAACGATATGTGCCCTGGTCTCCTTTTGTGTTCAGCTTCCTAAACACATAAGAATCATCACAACTCATGGAAATAAAGCACTGAGAAGAGAGCCCAAATAAGTCCATCACTCCTGTGAAAGAAGATGTGTGACAGTCTTGCCCTGTGAAGAGATGAGAAAAAGAATCTTCAGATTTTCTCACTTTTGCTCTTATCTCAGAGATGTGCACTTCCTTACCTCAATGTAAGCTGTTGTCTTTTTGTAAAACTTGGCTTTTTATTTTGGGACTAGGATCTCATTCCCACACCTAGCTTCAGGAAATTTCATAAACACATTTAAATGGATAAATAATTTAACAATTTACATAATTAACATTGATAAGTAACTCTTTAAGGGGAATTTAAGCTTTTTTCTTAATTGAGGAATGTTCAATTTACATTTGAGTGCTTGTTTTTGATACATAAGATCATGCAGGTGAAATGGAACTTATGTCTTATAGATTGCTCCCTAGAAGTTTTGATGCCAGAACTGATTCAGATGCAATGAGCAGACAAGGCCCTGCTAATATACTTTGAAACCATATTCAACACTTAGTATTTTAATGATTAGTTAACATAATTTATTTCAATATAAGATCCTTCAAAAGTTTAAAGACAAGTATTTTATCTTTATTTTACTTCTCTAAACCATTTTTCATTGGGAAAAAAAAACTCCATATACCCTCAAATCTTTATTATATGGTTGTTTTGTGTTTTGCCTGAAGGTATATAGCAGAGAGAGTAATAGCAATTTCTTTTTGATTCAGACAAGTTAGGTATTAATCTTCACTCTTCCATTTACAAAATATGTAATCCTAGTCATGGTTATCTATCTCTTCACATTTGTTTTCTTATTAAACCATATAAAGACAGTAAAATTATCTATCAGTGTGGTTGTGAAGTCAAAATGATATCCATTTCTGCAGAGGCCTTAACACGGAACCTGTATCATAAAGCTTAATTATGACAATTCTTATATCACTTCACTACAATAAAATGAAAAGTAAAGCTAGGAATTCTCAAATTAGATGACATATTAGACAAAAACTTCTCTTTTTCAGTCTGAAGAATTACACGTGAATTGGCAGCTTAGATTTTCTTAGTGAATTAATTGTGACTGCAGGGCTTGGGGGAGTAAATTGTACCAGATTTGTGAACACACTCTCAAAAAATTGTATTTATGCCTTTTTTTAGGTATCAGGAATAAAGTACAAAGTTGAAGCGTCCAAAAAATTCAAACAACAGAATAATGAATAAATTCACAATTGCTGTGAGCACTTTTACTAGAGCCACCTGATCATAACTGTCCTGACAGCCATGAATTCATGAAAATAACTGACTGCATAAAAAGCTAAACCAATCAAATTAAATAGGAAAAAAATTTCAACTCACAGAATTTCAAAATTTCAACTTGACAGAATGGTAACGAAGTTTCATGGTGGAATAAAATAAAACAAAAAATAAAAAAACGCTCTTTTCCTTGACTTTCCTTAAAAAATTGCTCAGTATATATAATATATAATATTTTTCCTAAGTTATAAAGTTTTCAGAAATAAGAAATCTGAAGCATATGGAGGTTAATATGGTTAATGATAAAGTATAATGAAATGAAGAAGCAATCTTAGATCTGTTTTTAAATCCAACTTACTTGGCATTATATGACAATCCAAAAAGTTGTTGGTTCACTCAGTTTTAGCAATTTGCTTGTCACAATGAAGAAAAATTGTCAAGACAAATATTTGATTACATTTTTTAAGATTTGGACTGTGATAAATTAATCAATGGTCCTATGAATACCAGCCTCAGAGTATTATGTTGGGCGTTTTTTTTCCCTGAACTGTGGCCACTCTGCTTAGCTCTGTCCTCTTCATTTGTTTCAGATATTCCCACTAAAATATGTCTCAATAAAGACTTCTAGGGATATCATGTAATTAACCAAATCTGTGCAATGTGTAATTATTTCTACTGTATTTTCAAGGGAAATCTATATGATAATGTAAATTATTCTGAGATAAGATTCAACCCAAAATGATAACATTGAAATGTTTGAAGACATTTATATTTTATATCTTTTTCTTTTCAACCACTAGCTGTAGTTTATTTGAGTGATCAATGGAGGAACATACATCAGGGAATGGTACCTTTCTGGAGACTAGAGGATATTGCCTGGAAGAGATATTGCCATTGTACAAAAATTCCCGTTACAAAGTTGTATCAAATCAATAATCAAATTAGTGAATTTACACACAGACACTCAGCACCCAAAAACATCTCCTAATAGCAACATGCAGATCCCTTTAGTTCCCAGTTGTTAACTCTGCAATGTCTTCCATTTAATTGCCAAAGCACAATGAACTACAGCACTGTAACTGAGTTCAAGATTCTGGGCCTCACAAGAAAGCCTGAACTCCAGAAAGTGCTCTTCATTATCTTTGTCTTCATCTACCTTGTGGTTTTCTTGGCAATATGCTCATTGTCATTGCCATAATTTATAACACCACCTTGCATACACCCATGTATCTTCTTCTTCTGGCACTGGCTATTTTGGGCATCGTCTGCATAACAAGCATCATCCCAAAGATGTTGGGGTCTTTGGTAATGTCAGATAAGACCATTTTGTATGGCAGCTGCATGTCCCAGCTCTTCTTCTTCACATGGTCCCTTGGAGCCGAGATGGTTCTCTCCACCACCATGGCTTATGACTGCTATGTGGCCATCTGTTCCCTCTTCGCTACAGCACTATTAGGAACCACTGTATGTGTATCGCTCTGCCATGACTGTCATGGCTATTGCCATGACCAATTCCTGGGTTCACACAGGTCTCATCTTGCTGTTGACTTTCTGAGGGCCAAATACCATTGATTACTTCTTCTGTGAGATACACCCACTGCTGGCTTTGTCCTGCAGCCCCGTGAGAATCAATGAGGTGATGGTGTATGTGGCTGACATTACTCTTGCTGTAGGTGACTTCACCCTCACCTGCATCTCCTATGGTTTTATCATTGCTGCTATTCTTCGTATCTGCTCAGCAGAAGGCAAGAAGGCCTTTTCAACATGCTCATCCCACCTCATAGTGGTTTCCCTCTATTATTCCCCTGTGATCTACACCTACATCCATCCTGCTTCCAGCTACACATTTGAAAGGGATAAGGTAGTAGCTGCACTCTATACTCTTGTGACCCCAACATTAAACCCAATTGTTTACAGTTTCTGGAACAAGGACATGCAAGCAGGGATTAAGAATGTTTTTGCATTACTGAAACATTAGCCGTTTCAAGATGAACATCAGTTCTCTAGCCTAAAAATATCTTCTAGAATATTTCAGATTTTACTAAACTTACATAGTTGCTTCCACCCCCAATTTACTCATTCCCACTTGAAAGCAAGTATGTTTCACTTCACTATGTCACTTCCTTATCTCTTCTTTTCTAAAGTACACTTATTCTCTTACCATATGAATTACACTGACTTCTGCTCATCATTCCACAGTTCTGAAATGTTTTCTTTCTGAAAACTTCAGAAGCAGTCGTAGATGTAAAATATCTCTCTTTTTCCTACTCAGTTACTAGCATTTTCATTGCCTCCACAAGATCCATATGCTTCATGTGAACAGTATTTGAAATGCAATACAAATATCCCCTCACATAGATGTGTATCACAATGTGTATTTCAACATGTTTCTAAATATATTCATACATATTTCAATATATACATAACTTCAGATATTCATATATGCATATTTACAAGCATTTACTTACACACATATTCATATCATGCATGTATAACAAAGAAAGATCACTTCTAATATTATAGAAATATCCTGTGAATTCCATTGCAATGAAAGAAACAGTACATTATGTGGAAACATGGGGTGTTTCAAAGAGGATGCTGGTGGAAGAAGAGGATATCAGTCATTTCTAGGGCTTAGTTAATACTCTTAATTTTATTTGTGTTCATGAAGGATTTGGAATGATCTTGAGTTTGTATAGTGTTTTTTGTTATTGTTTTTTTTTTTTT
>JAQZBX010073808.1:0-14874 GCA_029593785.1 Cabassous unicinctus | reverse complement strand
GTTTGCTGTTCTTTTTCTAGTTTCTCTAGTTGTTCCGTTAAATCTTTGAGTTTAGCTCTTTCTTTTTTTTTAATATAGGCATTTAGGGCTATAAATTTCCCTCTCAAGGCTGCCTTCGCTTTATGCCATAAGTTTTGATATGTTGTGTTCTCATTTTCATTTGTCTCAATATATTTACTGATTTCACTTGCAATTCCTTCTTTGACCCACCGATTATTTAGGAGTGTGTTGTTCAGTCTGCACACATTTGCGAATTTACTTTTTTCCTGTCTATTTTTGATTTCCAGTTTCATTCCATTATGATCTGAGAAGGTGCTTTGTATAGTTTCCATCTTTTTACATTTATTGAGAGCTTCATTGTGACATAACACATGGTCTACCCTGGAGAAAGATCCATGGGCACTTGAGAAGAATGTATAACCCGCTGGGTTTGGATGTAGTGTTCTGTATATGTCTGTTAGGTCTAACTTGTTTATCATATTGTTCAAGTTCTCTGATTCCTTGTTGATCTTCTGTCTACTTGTTCTATCTAATAATGTGAGTGGGGTGTTGAAGTCTGCAATGATTATTGTAGAAATGTCTATTTCTCCCTTCAGGTTTGCCAGAGTTTGTCTCATAATTTTGGGGCACCCTGGTTATGTGCATAGATTTTATGACTGTTATATCTTTCTGGTGGATTGTCCCTTTTATTAATATATAATGGCCTTCTGTATCTCTTATAACCTTTTTGCATTTAAAGTCTGTTTTGTCTGATATTAGTGTAGCTATCCCTGCCCTTTTCTGGTTACTATTCACATGGAGTATCTTTTTCCAACCTTTCACTTTCAGCCGGTTTGTATCCCTGAGTCTAAGGTGAGTTTCTTGTAAGCAGCGTATGGATGGCTAATGCTTTTTTATCTACTCTATCATCCTGTATCTTTTGATTGGGGAGTTTAATCCATTCACATTCAATGATATTACTGTAAATGCACTATTTATTTCCTCCATTTTATTCTTTAGTTTTCATATATCATCTTGTTTTTTGTCTCTCTTTTTACTCTTTTGGTTATCCTTTCTGCTCTTCTTTCTTCTATACTCTCCTGCAAGCCTCTCTCTCCTGTCTTTTTCTTTCAGGTTCTAAGGCTTCCTTTAATATTTCCTGCAAAGGTGGATTCTTTTTTGCAAACTCTCTTAGTTTCTGTTTGTTTGTGAATATTTTATACTCACCTTCATATTTGAAGGACAGTTTTTCTGGATAAAGAATTCTCGGCTGGCAGTTTTTCTCTTTCAGTTTCCTAATTGTATCTTACCACTGTCTTCTTGCCTCCGTGGTTTCTGAAGAGAAATCTGCACTAAGTCTTACTGGATGTCCCTCGTATGTGATCATTTGCTTCTCTCTTGCTGCTCTGAGAATTTTCTCTTTATCTTTTACATTTGACATTCTGAGTAGAATGTGTCTTGGTGTAGGTCTATTTGGATTTATTCTGATTGGGGTACGGTGTGCTTCTTGGACATGTAAGTTCATTTCTTTCATGAGAGTTGGGAAATTTTCAGCTATTATTTCCTCAAATACTCTTTCTACCCCTTTTCCCTACTCTTCCCCTCTGGAACTTACATGACACCTATGTTGTTGCATTTTGTGTTGTCAGTCAACTCTCTGAGCCCCTGCTCAATTTTTTCCATTCTTTTCTCTCTCTGTTATTTTGTCTCTTCAATTTTAGCTTCTCTGTCTTTGGTATCACTTATTCTTTCTTCTATCATTTTGAGTCTGCTGTTGTATGCCTCAAATGTGTTTTGACCTCACCTATTGTGTCTTTCATTCCCATGAACTCCTTTACTTTTCAGTTCAGGATTTCAAATTCTTCTTTGTGGTTGCTCAATGTATTCTTGATGTCATTTATCTCTTTAACTATATTGTCTTTCAACTCATTAATTTGATTTTGGAAATTTGTGCTCATCTTGCTGATTAGTTCTTTCAAATTCTGCATCTCTTCTGCAACTTTGATGTATTCCTTTTCTTGGGCCATGTCTTCTATTTTCTTAGTATGGCTCATAATTTTTTGCTGGTGTTTAGGCATCTGGTTAGGATATAGTTTACTCAGATGCTCAATCTCTTTCTATTTTATAGGGATTTAGTGGCAGGAGGCTGTGAGTTACCACAGCTCTTTGATTTTTGGCTTGACCTTGATTGTTAGGATTGTCCTGCTGTTTGCTCAAAATTGGGCACTGGACCCAGTAATTGGTTGGACAGTCACTTCCTAGGGCCTTGGGCAGGGAGACTATAGTGGCCAGGAAAAGCCTCTTCTACTAATTTTTAATTTTCTTATGTGTACTTCCTTGGTCTGCCAGGAGACAGCGCTCTTTGGCAGCTCTCAATTCAATGCCTGGTCGGAGTGTATTTGTTGTGATACAGACCAGATCAATGTGATAGAGCTTCCTGTCTGGGGGCTAAGAGCCTTGTAATTCAAACTTTCTGGGACAGTTCTCCAGTCTTCTCTGGCAGCCCCCTCCCTTTTCCCAGCTAGGAAATATTTTCACTCCCCTCTGAGTCCTCAACAATCAGTCCTTATTAGTAGAGGAGGAGATTGGGAGGTTTGTATATCTTTAGTCCCTTGCAGGCTCCAAGGCAAACAATGACGCAGCCCCACCAGGCCTGGAAGGGGTCTCAGACATGGCAGACCAAACCTGCAGATTCAAAAGCCGACTCAGTCCCAGGCTCTGTCTCCCCTTTCCTGTGGAGTTCTCAACAATTAGTCCAGGCTAGAAGAGAGGGTGATTGCGAGGGTCGAGGGTCGGATTTCTCCAGTCCTTCATAGGCTCCCAGGGTAAACCACCGTGTGGTACCTGAGGCAGCCTTAGGCTGTGTCCCTCTCTCTCCCCTTTCCTGGAGCGGTAGATCCCTGGAGCCCCCTTTGTCTGTAGTCACAGGCCCAGAGGCCCGAGAACTCTAAAGATTGTGAGGGAGGGTGCCGGCAGCAGCAGCCGCTGCTGGTTCCAACTCATGGTTCTGTCCTCACAATTTCCCACTTTTGTCCCTCTCTCCTCTGGGTGGTGTGCAGCCTTCACCTGCTGTCCTAAACCCTAGAAGATCTTTTTCGGGGCTGTTTCAGCCTGTCCTCTAGCTATTTTTCTGGAGAAGAGATTCCTGTGTCTTACTAGTCTGCCATCTTCCCCGGAAGTCCCCCTCCTTTTTTTAAAGATTTATTTTATTTATTTCTCCCCACCCCCTTGTTGTTTACATTTGCCATGTCTGTTCGTTGTGTGCTCATCTTCCTTTTTTTTTGTTTAGGAGACACCGGGAACCTAACCTGGGATCTTCTGTGTGGGAGGGAGGCACCTAATCGATTGAGCCACCTCCGCTCCCTGCTTTGTTGTGTCTCTCATTGTTTTCCTCCTTGTGTCTCCTGTTACATTATCTTGTTGCATCAGCTGCCACACCAGCCCATTGCATCAGCTTGCTGTCTTGCTTGTCTTCCTTAGGAGGCACCAAGTATCAAACCCAGGACATTCCTTGTGGTAGGTGGGAGCTCAATTGCTTGAGCCACATCTGCTTCCCCACAGTTTCTTTTTAAGTAGGAATCTGTATTAGTCAGGACCTTTCAGTCTCATATAAAAGAATTTGAGTCACCAGAAAACCCAATACAAACTGGCTTAAACAATACACAAAAATTATGGCTCACAGTTCTGAACAGTCTATAGGCATAGGCCTTGCTTCAGGTGATATTTGATGCTGCAACTCTAATGATGCTACCAAGATCAAGGTTCTTCCCCATCTTTCCAGCACTTACTTAATAGTATTAACTTCATCCTCAAGCTCAAATGATGCTCTCGCTTCAAGTCCTCATACCTGCAGGCTTTCCCCTTCTGGAAGCGTCATGGTTGCCACATTTGCATACCTCATATTCTTAGATCATATCAGAACATGAGAAAGCAGCACTTTACTGGAAGCCCCAACCTAAGTCTTTGTGGGGTTCATTGGCTCTGACTGGGTTTCACAGCCATTTCTGAAACCATCATAGTCATCAGAGAGAATGGATATGCTGCATGGCTTAAATGGTAGGAATGAATATTTGGGAGGCAACCAAAAAATATCCTCTATTATCACACAAATGCACCCTTAATAATAATAAATAGATCAATGAATATATTGGTTTACCCAGCTTGGCACACATACTCATAGAATTTAAAGAAGAGCTCTGAGACCCAACCAACATCTTCAGGCTGCTGGCTCTTCACCTTTTTCTTTTATTCTTTGTTCTTTGCTCTTTCCTTGGCCCCATTCATTCCTACTGCACACAGGCCTCATGATATTGCAGGGAATATGGTCATCAACAGTGACCTTAGTAGAAAGCTTTTTTTCTACCTTGTCTCCTTATAGCAATTTCTGGCAAGGGTTTGAATTAAGGCCTAGCTTGGGTCAGTGCAGTGTCTATCTCTTGGCCCAATCAGTGTTGTCAAAAGCATGGGGTCTTGTAATTTGCGTGGTCAAATTTCCATTCCAGTGGTCAGAGGATGTTACCACTTGTGGCTTTCCAGGTTCTTGGCCACATCGTGAGAAAGAATTCAAAGATGTGCCACAAATTAAGTAAGCAGAGAGTTACTGCAAAGTGAAAGAAGCGAAAGTATACACTTGAGATGTGAGCACGGGTGCTTTTACTAGTGAAGAGACGCCCCTGGTGACTTGGGGCTGGGGTTTAAGTAGGGATGAAATGGGAGAGTCTTCTTGCCTTGTGCCTTCATTTGGTAGGGAAGGGGTTAGGGCCAGTGTTTCCTGTCCCTTCTGGTTGAGCAGAATAAGATGTTATCACTTATTTTCTGAGTGTCATAGCAATAGCTCAGGCTTGGCTGCCCACAATAGCTCAGGTCTGGCTGCCCACAATAGCTCAAGTTAGGCTGCCTACAGTGCGTTTTGTTGGCCCTGAGATGTTGTGCTTACTGCCTGTCCTCTTTCCCAGTTCCCTATTCTGACCTGACTCCGAGGCTGTTGTTCTGCTTCCAGAAGAGGTAATGAGAAAGTTTTTTGGGTGCCAGAAAAACAATGGCTACCACAGGCCATCTCAGTATCCAACTGTAGGAAGCTCTTGAATGTCAGACTGAAGGGTCTGAACTTTACTGGTTAGGAAATGCAGGGTACAGAAGATAAATTTGTCCAGTCTGAGGAAAACTGATATGGGAGGTATAGTGCAGGATGGATTGCAGCCATCAATCCAAATATGTAATGCAGTTCCAAAGACAGCATTGCAGGTAGGAAAGGAAGTCACTGTGAAGGACCATCTACCTCAAATCCTATTTTCCCCCTATTAAACTGCTAACTTAAACAAACAAAAAAAAATCTCAAAAGAGCCTGATTTCCAGCTTTCAATATGCATTAGCAGAACAATTCTTCAAATCCTTTACAAAGGACTTTCCTATGCCCTCACTTCTGGAAGAAACTCAAGTTATTTCCACTGTTCTTCAGATTCAGTTCCAACTGTGCCCTAAACATGGGTCTGGGCAGTTGTAATTCAGGTGTGGTTTTGTAACTGTTGCGCCAAAGAGGGTGGGGGAGGACAGCAGCCCAGCTACTCCACAAGAACCAAGATGACCCTTGTCAACTCCCATTTAGGAATCTTGTGGATGGTCTTGACAGAGTTTTCACAAGTCTCCACCCACAGGTTCACGTCGCTTCCTTTTCCTCAAAACCCCAAGCAAGAGTCCCCAACGAAATCAAAGGGTTCCCCACCCAGCAGAGCGCTGGCATTTCGCCCCACCCAGCGAGAGGCTGGGCTGGCCTCCTAGGCTGGTTAAACCGGTTAGCACGACTAAAGCCCACTAGCCCAAAACAAGGTCTGAACTTCAGTGGCTGAGGGCCAAGCAGGCCACTGCATGGACTGAGAAGCCCTTTCTTTTTTCAAGACCACCGCAGGAGCTGCCCCCAAACCGCCTTCGTTAACTCTTTCTCCGGGTAGGCATGCGTCCCACCCAGTCCCCCAAGGCCAAGCACTGCGCAGGCGCCGGCACAGTACATGCGCGGCGCCCACTCTCGCGCTCGCCGTCTCAAGGCAAACCCGGGGCCAAAGGAAGCGCGGTGCCTCCTGGGTTTTGTAGTGCGCGTCCTCCTCGCGGGGTCCTTCTGGGCCGCGAGCGTCAGGTTTCCGCGAACTGCGCCTCCCAGAGTGCCCCGCGCGAGGGCACAGGGCGCTTGCCCTTGACGGCCTTAGCCATCAGCCTGCAGGAGCCGGGGCTCTGGGAAGAGGCGCGCGCAGGGAGTGCGCCTGCGCCTCGGGCCAGCTCGTCCCGTTCCGTCCCAGTCATTGTAAACAGGCGGAGGCTGGGCGGGGCGGGAATGGGGCTCCTGAGGCCAGGCCGGGGCGTAGCGCAAGAGGCGGCTACGGTGGCTGCGACGGCGGCGTGAGCACGAGGAGGCGGTGGCGGCTGGGGCGGACGGTCGCAGGGCGGCGGGCACAGGTCAGTCGCGTGGAGCGGTGGCGTGCCGGGGTCACCGCGGAGCCCCTCGCGTGCCCGAAGACCCTCTCCAACCCCGGCCTCGCCCGCGGGTCTGTCAGGCGGCAGGCGGGGCTGGCCGCGGTGCGTTTGGAAAGAGTTGGGGGTTTGGGGGGCGTGGCTGCCCCAGTGCGGGTTCCTGCCTGGCCGGGCTGCTGCTCCCTTCTCGCCCACTTGCTGTCGGTTCCTCCCACTTGCCCCACAGGCCGCCCCTAATGGCATCCGCATTGGTGATTCCGTGCTCTCCGAGTCTGGAGGAGGAGAGTCAGGAACCGAGACCCCCGCCTTGATTCTCCATGCCGCAGGAGAGTTCCTTGGGGCACATCTGAACGGAGGAGAGGGGACTCAAGCCTTTTACATCATTATTAGTATTTTTAAAAATCTTACCCAGAATTTTGACCTGCCTCCAGTGCTTGCTCAGAGGGCTAGGCAAAGGTGCTTGGTGTTTGTCACCGCTGGCATTGAAGCACCGGGGCTCCTTTGGGGGTGTTGCGGTCCTTTGACCAGGTTTCACTGGGAACAGATGGACTGATCTGGAGTTGAGAATGCTTCACAACTCTTTCTCAAGTGTGCTTGTGCCCAAATGCTTTTATTTGAGGTCTACTTTATTTTTTTGTTTAATCTATCGTCTTGAGAGTGAAACAGGTTTTGCAAAATATTCCACGCCTTAGTTTTACCTGAAGTTAAGTATGCTGTTTCAAGTTTTGGAATTCATTACTACAGAGTCTCCCACTTGAGCTAGCAACGTGTTTCCTCTAAGGCCTAGTCGAGTTCTTGAATGTAATTAAATTTTTAATTCGAAGTACTTTGAATGTGCATGTAAGAGGAGTACACTCGTTTGGACATTGAGTTAACACACCTTCCAGCTGGATTAAAAAAAAAACTTTCGCTGAGTTTTTTTTTTTTTTGGTTAGTGGAGTGGGCATGTTCTGAGGTTACTGGACCTTGGGCAGCAGTCCTTCATACTTGGGCAGTTACTCACAAAATAGTTAGGTGGTGATAAGGAAGAGGGCCACTTTTGGGTTGGTGCTCATGGAGGCAGCACTTCTAAATGAATAAATGGGACTCTGAATGAGAAAGATAAATTACAGACTGCCTTTAGAATTATCTTGGTGATTTGATTATTCTTTTCTGAGTATCTTCCTAAAAATGAGTAATTAATGTAAGCTCTACTGGCAGTAGGGATAGGAAGGAAATCAGGAGAGTGGTTCCCACTTTTCATTATGACCCTTAGATCCAAGTCAGGAAGGCTAGGTGAGTAACTTTTTTTTCTTCAACCATTTAATTTATTGAGATGCTGCCATGGCTCTTGATTTAGCAGCAACTGTTCTTTGTTTACATAGAGTTATGGTTTTATTTGTTGTCTTGCTCTGTATTGGAAACAAAGTTTTCTACATTATTTGCAGCCAGGGTTGTGGTATAATTTCTTTGTGTTTGTAGCAATATGGATATTGTCCTTTTAGGATTTGTTTCCTCATCGTGGAGAAAAGAACTTTTGGTTCTTTTCAACATGAGAATAATTTATAAGGGAGCCATTGGGTCCAAATAAGTATGTAAATGAGATCCAAATACATAAGGTGCCAGGTACTTCTTTCTCAGATTCACAGATGCAATCCCCCATCACTGAACTCCATTCTCTCGGAGGGCTCGATGAAGGCTAACCAATCTGATGCACGTGTAGGCAGTAGTCCTATGGACTGGCCCTTGTAAACAGCCAATGCCAAACCCATGAGGTTCCCAGTGAGATCTCCCAAACCCTGCAGAAACTTCTGGCTTGAACTTTTTAGCATCTTGAAAGTGGCTGAAATGGCCATAAATGGCTGAATGGGTCACCAGACCAATGTATACACCATCATAGTAGGAAAGATAGAGATAGTACTGCCAGCCATGTACATGATGAAGAGATTCATGGGAAACTGTTTGAGGGGACCCAAGGCAATGTCCCAGCAGCGCTCTGTACCTTCTCCACCAGGATCCAGTCTGTCCCATGCATACTGATATCAGGCACTTGTTTGTCCAAATAACCGACTGGGTACAAGGAGTCTCCCTGACCACTGCCTCGGTCACTTCGGTCCCTGCTACCTCCTCCAGGACCGCTCAGCTCAATGGCTCGCTTGAAGCGCTGGCCTCGGTTGGCCACCAGGCCCCCTTGGGCTGTCATGGCGATGGTCACCTCCAAAAGCAGCAAAACCCCTCAATACCAAAGGACAGCAGTTGAGTAACTATTGAAAAGCAATTCTTTAAACAAAGTATCCTGAAAACAAAGTTACATTATAACCCATCTCTTCAAAACATTATTTCTTATTATAGATCTCACAGGACCTTTTCTCCCCTAATTTAGAAAGATAGAAGTAGTCTCAGAATGTGCCCATTAACTTTATAATTTGTACAGGTGTATCTGCACAGTTGTTTGCTTGGCAAGGAGAGAGAAGGCCCAGAATATAACCTGAAAGTATCTTCTTTCTGTTTTGAAAGAAACTCTGATAGAAGCTTACGTTAGATTATGTAAGAGGGAATAAGGAAACATGCAAATCATTCAGTGTAGCGGAATTACCGTGTAGCAGGTACTGTGCCAGGTAAAGAGGACTTAAAGATGGATAAAACAGTATCCCTGCTTTCAGGATGGTAACACTCTGTCCCTTACTTGAACTTTCAACAATACATTTTTATGACTGCTTTGATTGGAAAAGTATGGGAGTTCAGTGGGTGTGCAAAGGAGTTAGTGGTCAGTTTCTCAAGGAAGAGGAGTGATTGAGAAAGCAGGCGGTGGCAACTAAAAACAAGTACAGCAAGAAAATACCGTTATAGAAAGGATGGGCATTTGGAAGGAACAGTGGGAGCAAAAGCACAGCCATCTAGACATGAAATTGGGGAGGTAGGCAGAGACCAAATTGTGGATGTATGTCTTGTATGCCGTCAAAGTAATTTCAACTTTATCTTGGAGGCAGATGGGAGCCAATGAGACAGGCCAAAGAAGGGAGACCTAAGCCAGCTTAACCTGTTTTTAACCCCCTGCTCTGTGTTAAAAAGTAGGTACTTTACAATTTATGCCATTAAACTTAAAAAAGACTTACGAGTGACTGAGGCAGAAAATGGAGGGGAAGGAACTTCAGGCAAAGGGAAAGTTGAATAAAGACATGAGAGTGAGTGCGTGCGCGCATGGCACATTTAAGAGAATGGAAAATTGTTTTCTGTATTAGCATTAGATTGCTGATGGTAAGTAGCAGATGAGGCTGCATAGATAGATCCTCAGAAGCACCACTTACCATTCTCAGGATTTTAGACTTTTTTTTCTTGAGGTAATGATAGAGTATATGGATTTTAATCAGGAAAGAGACATGTTAGGTTTTCATTTGAGAAAGCTCATTCTGGTATTGTAGAGTATGCTTTTCAGAAAGAATGGAGGGAAATGAGGCTGGATGCAGAAAGACTGGTTAGGAGATTTTTGCAATAAATGAGGTGAAAGATAAAGATCTAAACTAAGGTAGTGTCAGTGGGGATACAGAGAAGTAGGTTAATAGCAGGAATATTTAATAGGTAGAATCCATAGGACTCAGTAGCAATTAAATTTGGGGAGTGAGGAAGAAATAGCAGGATAAGATGACTTGGATTTTGACTTGTGATTGATTAGACAATGGTAAAGCCTACTGAGACAGGGAATTTAGGAAAAGCAGATTTGAGGAGCAACAATATTTTAGTCTTTTGATATATTGAGTGGAAGTTATCTGTGATGCATCCAGGTGGAAACATCTACAGAGTTGTATTTGTGAGTTTGAGTGTGAGAGAGAGGTCTTGATACGAGAGTCATCAGGAGATATGTATAGGAGATAGATGAAGTCTTTGATTTAGGTAATACCAAACAGGAACAGTTTACTGACTGAGAGTAGTCATGGAAATAGACTCTGAAGACTAACAACATTTGAAACCAATAGAGGAAGAGGAGCTGGAAAAGAGAAATCATAGGGGCCAAAGTGGGATCATTTGAAAAGGAAGCTACACTTCAAATGCTTCAAGATGTTGATTTAAATAAGGATTATTAAGAGTCTCTTGAGCAGAGAAGGTATTCAGTGGTTGAGCTACAGCTTGGCATGTACGAGGTCCTGGGTTCAATCCCCTGTACCCCCTAAACTGAAAAAAAAAAAAAGTATTGAATTTAATAACAAGGAGGCTATTGGATTTGATAACTGAGTGAACAGTTTTGATAGACTGATTGTGGAGGAGCTAGATTTTATTGAGTTGAGTTAATGGGAGGTCAGAGAGTGGAGATAGCAAAGGTGGATTATTTTAGGAAGCTTACCTGTGAAGTGAAGAATAGAAGGAGGTGGGAGCAGAAGGTGGAAAAAAGGGTGAGGGAGGGAATTTTAATAAAGCAAAGACTTGAGCCTGCTTTTTTTGTTAACAGCTTTGAGATACAATCCACATGCCATAAAATCTACCCTTTTAAAGTATACATTGCCGTGGTTTTTGGTATTTTCATAAACTTGTGCAACCATCACCACATGCAATTTTAGAACATTTTCATCACCCCCATTAGCAGTCACTCACCACTTCACTCACCTCTCCTCCTCACCCATCTCTTGGCAACCACTAATCTGTCTCTGTGTATATGCCTTTTCTGGATGTTTCATATATATGTAATCATGTATGTGGTCTTTTGTGACTGGCTTCTTCTTTCACTTAGCGTAATATCTTCAAGGTTCATCCATGTATCAGTACTTTGTTCCTTTATATTGCTAAATAATACTTCATTGTCTGAACAGACCACATTTTTTAATCCATTCGTTAGTTGATGAATACTTAAATTGTTTCTACTTTTTGGCCATTATGAATAATGCTCGTGTGAATATTCATCTACAAGTTATTGTGTGGACATATGTTTTCATTTCTCTTGAATTATATACTTAGAGTTGCTGGGTCATATCGTAACTATTAACATTTTGAGGAACAGCCAAGCCATTTTCCACAGAGGATGTACAGTGTACTCTACAACCTCACCTAAACTTGTTATTTTCTGTTGTTTTTTTTTTGTTTTTTTTTTTTAATTAAAAATTTTTAAAAAATTATAGCCAACCTAGTAGGTGTGAAATGATATCTCTTTTGAATGATATCTTCTATTCCTAGTTTTCTGAGTGTTTTTTAATCATGAAAGGATGTTAGATTTGTCAAGTGCTTTTCTGTGTCAATTGAGATGATCTTGTGGGTGTTTTTTTCCTTTCATTCTGTTAATGAGGTTTGTTACATTGACTGACTTTTTTAATGTTGAAAATAAGTGTTGAGTTTTGAGAGTTCTTTATATATTCTGGACCCAAGATCTTTATTCATTATGTGATTTGCAAATATTTTCTCTCAACCTATGGCTTGTCTTTTCATTCCCTTAAAAGTAGGGCAACGTTTTTAAATTGAGGTAGAGTCAAGGTTATCAGTGTTTTCTTTTTATGAATCATATCTTTGAAGTCATGTTCAGGAACTCTGGATAAAGCAAGGTTGCAAAGATTACCTCCTAAGCTTGGTGGAAACTTCCTGGGGTAAGATAAAAAATCAAACACTGACTTCAGACTCTTTCCAAGGAGCCAGATTTGGATTGGATTAGTTTGCAGAACATTTTGTGTTTTATGGCCTTGTTGAAAACTACAGAGAAATTAGTCAGCAATTAGTGGAGTTTAACAGGTGAGTGGTCAGGGAAAGAGAGGAAGAAAGTCTTACCAAAACAACTGTCATCCCAGGGTGACTGTTGGCATACCCAAAGCTGCACCTCCTTAGGAACAACATCAGAGGCTGAACACAGAGAACAGTTGAGGAGGGGGAGATAGACTTCCCTAAAATTATCCAGTCAGTCACTAAACAAGTAAACAAGCAAATAGTGATGACAAGTTCTAGGTGGGGATGGTGATGGAGGGGATTGGTACACACCCAGAGTTGTTACAGTATATTATCTACAATGACTAGTTTCCAACAAAAAATTATGAGGCATGCAAAGAAACAGGAAAATATGACCCTTATTTTGGAAAAAAAGCAGCCAATAGAAAAAATCGTTGTAAGAGAATCTAGATGTTGTATTTTCAAAAGAAGACTTTAAAGTAGCCATTATAAATATGTTCACAGAACTAAAGGAAATTATGATTAAAGAAGTAAGGGAGCTGAGGTGGCTCAAGCAGTTGGGTACCTCTCTCCCACATCAGAGGTCCCAGGATTGGTTTCCAGTGCCTTCTAAAGAGAAGACGAGAAGAGAAAACAAGCAGACACAGAAGAACGCGTAGCGAATGGACACAGAGAGCAGACAGTGAGCACGGGCGGTGGGGAGGGGGAAGGGAATAAATAAAATAAAATAAATCTTTAAAGAAGTAAAGGAAGGGGAAGCAGATGTGACTTAAGCAGTTGGGTGCCTGCCTACCACATGGGAAGTCCCAGGTTTGGTTCCCGGTGTCTCCTATAGAAGACGAGCAAGACAGCGAGCTGGGGCGGCAAGCTGACACAATGAGGAGACACAAAGAGGAAACAGAGACACAACAAGCATGGAGCATAGGTGGCTCAAGTGATTCACCTTCCTCCCACATGGGAGGTCCCTCATTTGGTTCCTTAAAAAAAAAAGTCGAGCAGATACAGAGAGCACAAATGACGAGTAGATACAGAGAGCAGACAGTGAGTGCAAAACAATGGGGATGGTGATGGGGAAATAAATAAATAAAACAAATCTTAAAAAAAAAAAGAAGTAAAGGAAGGTATGACAGTGCTGCATCAAATGGAGAGTATCAATAAGGAGAAATTACTTAAAAAATGGAAATTATGGAGTTGAAAAGTAGTTTATTGGTGGGCACAAGTTAGGTGATACATAGACTGTATTATGAAGTGTTTCCCCCTCTTCTATATTTTGGAAGAATTTGAGAAAGATTAGTATTCATTAATCTTTCAACATTTGATAGAATTCACCCATGAAACCTTCTGGCCCTGGGCTTTTTTCTGTTTTGCATGTTTCTTAATTACTGATTTATTCTTTTTACTTGCTATTGATCTATTCAGATTTTCTATTTCTTGCATCATTTCTGATGGTTTGTGTGTTTTTAGAAATTTGTCCATTTCATCTGTATTATCTCATTTGTTGGTGCACAATTGGTCATAGTATTCTTTTATAATCCTTTTCATTTCTGTAAGGTCAGTAGTAATGTCTGTGCTTTCCTTCCTGATTTTAGTAATTTGAATCATCTCTCTTTT
Organism: Cabassous unicinctus; assembly: GCA_029593785.1. Lineage (NCBI taxonomy): Eukaryota > Metazoa > Chordata > Mammalia > Cingulata > Chlamyphoridae > Cabassous > Cabassous unicinctus. The sequence goes on along the minus strand of JAQZBX010073808.1, from coordinate 1,203 downwards.
TTTCTTAGTCAGTCTAGTTAAAGGTTTATCAATTTTGGCCATCTTTTCAAAGAACCAACTTTTGGTTTCATTGATTTTCTCTATGCTTTTTCTGTTCTCTATTTCATTAAGTACTACTTTAGTCTTTTTTATTGCCGCCTTCTTGCTTTGGCTTTAGTTCTTAACGTAGACATTTACACCTGTAAAATTTCTATCTAAGCACTGTTTTCACTGCATTCCATTAATTTTGATATGCTGTTTTCATTTTCATTTATCTCAAAATATTTTCTAATTTCCCTTGTGATTTCTTCTTTGTCTTGTTTAGGATTAAGTTGTTTAATTTCTACATATCTGTGACTTTTCCAAATTTTTTTCTGTTACTGATTTTCAATTTCATTTCATTTTGGTTGGAATACTTTGTATGATTCTAATTTTCTTAAATGTATTGAGACTTTTTTTTGGCCTAACATATGGTCTGTCCTGGAGAATGGTCCATGTACACTTGAGAAGAATGTGTGTTTTGCTGTTAAGTTGGGTGGAGTGTTCTTTGGATATATTCTAGGTCTAATTGGTTTATGGAGAAGTCTTCTGTTTCTGCGTTGGACTTCTGTCTTGTTATTCTATCCGTATTGAAAATGGGGTACTGAAGTCTTCAACTTTTGTTGAAGTATCGAATTCTTTCCATTTTTGTTGCAAGTATTTTGAGCCTCTATTATTAGGTGTATTTGTGTTTAAAATTTTTATATCTTCTTGATGAATTGACTCTTTTATCATTATATAATTTTCTTTTCATCTCTCATAATAATTTTTGTCTTAAAGTCTATTTTGTCTGATGTTATACCCAGTCCAGTTCTCTTTTGGTAACTGTTTGCATGGAATATCTTTCTCCATTCTTTTGGCTTTCATTCTATTTGTGTTTTTTAATCTAAAGTGAGTCTCTCCTAGGCAGCATGTAATTGGATCTTGTTTTTTAATCTATTCTGCCAATATCTGTCTTTTAATTGGGGAGTATAAAACATTATATTTAAAGTAATCACTGATAAGGAAGGACTACTGCCATTTTGCTATTTTTTAAAAATATTTTTTTTTGTCCTTCATTTCCTTCATTACTGCCTTCTGTTGTGTTAAGTGGATAATTTTCTAGTGTACCTTCTTAATTCCCTTAGCCTTTCTTTCACTGTATATTTTTGAGTTATTTCTTAGTGGTTGTCCTGTGTACTAGAT
>JAQZBX010073807.1:0-14848 GCA_029593785.1 Cabassous unicinctus | reverse complement strand
CCTTTTTTTTTTTTTGTCTTTTAAGTTTTTTTTAAATGATGGAAGAGTAAACATTTTTTTCTCAAAAAACAAACAAAAAAATCTGTAAACAAGAAGGTTCGACATGGGAACCTTTAAAACAAAATGGAAAGCCTATTCAAAGTGCAGGGCCCGTCCTGGGTGGCAGGTGGGCTGCAAGTCACAGCTGTGGCCACAGTTTTTCAAACTGTAGAGCGAAATTCTTTAGTTTTACAACATGAAAAAACTGGTGCAATACTTTCATTAATAATCCTAAGTCAGTATCATAACTTGATCTTTTAAACTCCACAATACCACAATAAGGTAGGCAAACATCAAGGCATAGTAGAGAGCGCACACCTTTTCAGAACATCCTTGAGTAAACATTTACACTGGAACAGCTGCCCCCCCATATTGCCGATTAGACGGAGAGAACATCATTCAGTGCAAAGTTAAAAGCTCATACATTATCAGCCCAAAAAAATGGTTTTGCAAAAAATTAAAAAATGGGAGAGGGAGAGAGAGGGGGAAAAAAAAAAAGAATCCAAAAGCTAAACATGATGAATATATGAATATACACAAGTGAGCTCATTCTTTACGGTTTAGCATGTATGGCGCTATTTGGGAGTGTAAATAGATAGATACCTTTTCACATTATAATATTGGCCTGCATGATTCAAGTATTCAAACTGATATGTTTTGGGGAAAACAAAGTGGAAAATGTGCAGAGAATAGCTGTTCCCACAGGTGGCCCCTGGCTGCAGGCGGCGAGCCCAGCTTAGTGCTCTTTCTTTCGCATCTTGAGGTCACAGTTCGTGAGTCTACATCTACACTGTTACATGGACTCTCCACCCCCACCCAGGTGGTCAACAGAAAGAAAAGCATTAATGGGGGATGGGCTGCTAATTCCCCGGGGGTCGCTGCTGCTTGGAGGACCCCAGAGGCTTGTGGAATAATGTGGGGTCCCCCAGAGTGAAGTGCCGTGAAGGTCTCCACAGTTAGTTCCCGACAGCCCAGCACCATTCCAGTGATTGAGATCGGTCCGGCTGGAGAATGAGTGGGAACAGTCAAGGGAGCCCAGCCGGCTCTGGCTGGACCCAAGAGACTGCCAGCCGGGAGAAGGGGTCAGAGACTGACTTTGTGCAAAGAAACGACTGATCTCCTCTTCACTGGCAAACTCAGCAAGAATAGTAGTGTTCCCCAATACACACCTAGAGGGGAGAGACACAAGCAGGCATGAAGACCTTGACATATTTGAAGGGTTTCCTTAATTTCAAAAGTGAGAGTGAAACTTAGAAAAAGTCTCTGGTCTGAAAAAGCAATGGGGTTGGAAAGGGAAGGGGAGACAGACAGACAACACACAATTTAACTAGTGTGCCCTACAGGCAGCTCTCTGCATGTCATGCCCAGGGCAAGCCTCATCCAGGAATGTGACTGTGGTGTCTCAGGATTATGTCTTGTCTTCCAGGGGCAATTTAAGGGATCTTCTAGAGCCATTTTGACCAGGTGTGATTTTCCCCTAGGAACCCAAGACACAGTGAGGCTGCAGCTGTAGGGGCAGAACCCTCATTGGAACCCCAGCATGCTGCCACATAACTCGGGCAGTGTCATCAGCTATACTTTCATAAATGCTCTCCCCCCCATCCCCCTCTTCCTCACAAATGAGGGGACCCCCAAACCCTTCAAACCATGAGGGCATTTTCCAGGTGTCAGGAGCAGAACTTACATGTGCAGAGACTTTTGTGCCTTCACTACCTCTTCTTTTGAACTGTAACGGACCAAAGCATTTCCATGTGGGAGGTTCAGGTGGAATGTTATCAGTGGGCCATGCTGCATGCACAGAGTTCGCAGAGTTGAGCCATCAATCTAAGAAACAGGGTGGGGAACAGCCAATTAGACACACATCTTGAGGGCCACTCAGGAGGTCATCCCAGGCTGGAACTCTGGTCCTTTCTACCATCCCCTAGGTTCTTCACTTTTGGCACCACTCTTCACTGCTAAGAGCTGCTGTGATGTACAGTGGTCCCTCTCTGCCTCCACTGGGCCCAGAGTCATACCTCTGAGGTCTCCCGACTCCTGGACATCCCCCAGATCCCCAATCCCTTAGTCAGCCATTGTCCCTGCTATGGCCTCACATCTTCTCTCCTCCCTGCCCTGAGGACAGGATTTATCAAGGAACTGCTCCCTGGAGGAAGACAGAGGGGGCAGGCTCTTAAAATCCAGCCTCCTCCCTGGATCCTAGTCCAGACTTAATAAATCAGTGTCTCTGGGTGAGACCTAGGAATCAGTATTTTTGGACACCTTCCCAGGTTACTACTCTTGGGAGAACCACTGGATCTGACTACAGATTGCCTACTGTATCCTCTGCTCAGTCTGTCCTTGACCTCCACTTTTACCACCTCTGCTGAGCTGACGTCTTGGTAGCCCTCATCTCAAACTTAAAGAAGATTGGAAATCTTGGGTCCCATGCTACCTGTGTATCTGTACAAACCAAGATACCTGGTATTCTTACCTGAGGTGTAAGGTTTTTTAGAACAAGCCAATTTGTTATTCTCCCTGAGCTGCTCTCACCCCAGCTGGAACCTAAACAAGAGAGAAAAAAAAAAAGGACAAGAGTGTCTTCCAAGCCTGTGGCCCAAATGACAAGCATACTCCAGTCAAGTTACAGTTACACAGTAACATCTGGGCTCTTGGCTTCCTTTTCTTCCTTCTGACTACTTACCTCCTTTATGGGATACCTCCTCACTAGGCCAAGAATGTAAGAGAGCTCATGCCTTGACCCAGGCACTAATTCCTGATGCAGGCTGGATCGGCCTTTGGGGAAAGTGGGCTCAGAAAAGGTCCCAGCTAATCCACATGGCAGGGCAGTGAGCTACAAAAGGTCATATCTCTTTGGCCTCAGTTTGTGATTTTCTGAGGTACCTAACAAGGCATTTTATTCATTTATTCATATTCATTTTATATTCATATTTAATTTATTACTTTACATATATGTTCCACGAGGTGGTAAGTTCTAAGGGGATTTGTTTCAAGAACTTTGTCAATTGTGCAGACACCTTGGTTTTGGTCTAGCCTTCCTGCTTAGCCCCCAACCCCATCCCCTTTCCCCCAGAAGCCAGAGATTTTAAGACGTACTCTTGAGAAACTTCTAAAAGAAAGAGGAACCACTGGGAGATCCCCCTTCCATCAAGTTTACCACTGAATATTCTGTGTTTTTGGGTAAATGTTAAATAAACTGGGATAAGACTCTCAAAGACAAGGAGACTACAAGATGGCAATGCACTAGGAATTGTATGTTCATTTAAGTTCTTATTCCACTTTACAGAGGGTAGTGTAATAGTTTGCTGTTTTGGTTGATTACTGTTAAACTAGACCACTGCTGCTAGTTAGTGTTCAGCAAATAAGCCATATGAAACTGTTTTATGTACTTCATCTTACCTGGGGTATATCTGGCGTCAGAATTTCCCCATCCTCCACCTACACGAAGGGGAGAATTATCCCACGTAGACAAGGGTGGCTTCTGACCAGTCAGTCCCGGAGGTGGGCGGGACGGAGCAGTGATGTTTTTAGGTGGCAAAGGGACCTTCCACAGCTCATGAGCCAGAGAGGTGTTTGTAACTGAACCAGGAGACCACGTCAATTTGGAATCACTATTTCTGGCTACTCAAAAAAAAAAAAAAAGGGAAAGTAAATAATGCTTTCAGAAAAGGAAAATTTAAATTATAGCATCCATCCTCCTAAGAGCAAAACAAATAAAAAGAAACGCAATTAAACCCCCCAAATCAAACTAAACTGCCAAAATCAAAGGAAAAAAAACAAGTAAACTGCCCCCATGCCTGAAACACTCAGACCATTTGCCTACTATTTATAGTTTTAAGGCCTATGAGATTCTTGATTTAGTGCACAAAACTGGACTCTAAAATCAAAACAAAACTGCTTTAAACTGCTCTAAAATAGCAGCTATGAGCTCTTTACCTTAATAATCACACCTGAGTCACTGAAGACAGTCACATGGACCATTAAATAGATTTTAGAACTTTGTTGCTTACTCTTTGTGATTACTCAATGAGTAATGACAGCAGATGCTCACTGGGTGCCTGCTGTGCCTAGCAATGGGACATTAGGCACTTCAGAGAGACCATCTCCAATCCTAACTCACATTTTACTAAAGATTAATAAGGTCAGGAAACTTGCCTGTGGAACCTATTAAAAGAAGAGGTAGGATTCAAACTTAGGCCTGCCTGGCTCTTAAAAAAAAGGGGGGGCGGGGGAGGCACTTCCTGACATGCACTGCCTCATAACAATTGGGGACATTGGGGAGTGTGCAGGGATCAGGCATAGGTCTGATAAAAATAATGCTACAACACAGAAGGGGCTGGAAAGTTTTTATCTTATATCACTGCCAACTATTTTTCTTGAATCACAAAGTACACCATGCCCTTTAAGTCAGTGCTATTCAAAGCACGGTCTGTAGATCAGCCATAGCACGCTGTTCATTACTGGTCTGAGACAAAATGGGGGAACAAGATCAGAAGAAGAGTCTGTGTACTTTGATAACAATATGACATTGCCATAATTCCTAATTTGATAATCATTTTTCTCTAGCAATTTGAAATTCATGTTTACTGTATTTTATGAAAGTATAAGTCTGTGAAGGATTAGAAATTAAAAAAAGGGGCGGGGGAGGGGCCCTTCACTGCAGATACTTTGAGAACTGCTCTGAGTGGTTACATTTAATTATAAAGATGAGATGACTCTCCAAGCAGTGTGAGAGCTGTTTGGTGAAAATTGATTATTTTAGCATATGACAACTAATCTAAAAAACGGACAAATAGTATTAAAATTTTTTTCCCAAGGCTCACAAATATATTTTCTCAACTCCCTGAAAAGAAGGCTTGAGACAAAAAGAGGTAATTCAAAAAACAAAAAACAAAAACACCCCTAGGCCCAGGTTCTTTACTAAATCCCTCCTTCATCTGGGACGGCCCAAGCTTGGCAAGCTCAGGACGAGGCCCACCTGAAGTGCTTTGTGCTGTACTGCTGAGGGGAACGTTGTAGTTGGAGGCACGAATGGATGACCAGGCACTAGTTGAAGGCAGCGTGGTGTTCAAGGATGAGGATGACCCTGCATGGGAGAAAAGCCCCATTAGTCGTGTACTAGCACGAGGGACATAGTTTTTGAGAATAAGCAAGAGCACCCAGTAAAACTGAAACCTAACAGTATGCCACAAACAAAAAACAGGAAAGCTCAGGGTAGCAGGTGGTTCACAAGACTGCATCTTCCTTCTAACCCTCAAAAGCATGCTCAGAGATAGTAAGCTGTCTTACTAATTGTCTTTCCCTTAGCTCAGAACTGGTATTTTCTCTCCTATCTCTTTTCCCCACAACTGTCTGAGAATACACTCTCACAATTAGATAGGGAAACAGAGACAACACTCCTTCCCAGTACTGGGCTCTCACAGGAGGGCTATTTCTTGCTACTCTTAACTCCAATGGCTTCTTTTTGGATAGTCTGTTCACCTAGGCACCCTCTCACTAGCACTGCCCATTAGCAGGTTTTCATCCTTCTCCATCATGCCCCCTACTGAGACAGCCTCCAACACTTAGCATTTCTTCCCAGTTTTTGTTTATCCCCTTGGCCATTACTCTAGCTTATTCTCTATTCTCACTCCTTATCTGGATCACCACAAAAGCGCTGTAACTAGCCTATCACTCTAATCCATCCTGCTCACCACTGTCAGAGAATCCCCCATAAATGTTAATTCTTCCACTCAAAATCAACTATGGTTTATTTCCTTTAATATCAAATCTAAACTCTAGTTACTTTCAGAACCTTCTATACTTTGCCCATTTTCCCAGGCTGCCCTGCAGCGTAGGTTTTGACTGTTTTACAAACATTTAAGAGCTATGCACAATTCTGTTTGGCTTTCCTTTCACTTGAATTATTCTTTCCCAGATGGTTTCTCACTTCTTTCCCACTCATCCAATTTCCCATTCAATGAAGCAACTAGGTATCACACTATGTACAGGAGGCAACACAAAGATGACTAAGTTTGCTGAAAATTATACTGTTTTGGAGAAACACTGATGCACAGCTAGGTGTGGCTGGAGGGCAGGGTGCAAGAAGTGGAAGCAGAAAGTGGGGAAGAAAGACTAGAAGATGGGGTTGGAGTCAGGCTGTGAAGGTCATCTACGTTATTATGACTGAATTTCTTTACCCTGGAGCAAAATAAAAGCTATCTGAGGTTTTAAGCAGGGAAGTGTCATAATTACATCTGTGTGTAGGAAAAAATCATTCTGAAGAGGCTCTAAGTGAGAAATGGTAGTGCCTGACCAAAAGCAATGACACAAACCCCCTCTGAATAGCTAGCCTGCACTGATAAAATTTGTCTCTGAATAATAATCAATGTCTAGACTATTTAGAAAGGCACGTAGATAAAATCATCTGCCACACAGAAGGTAATCAATAAATTTTCACTGCTTGAAGGTTGCTCAGGACCTACCTTCTCTGAAGCCCCTTCTGATGGGAGCTGCACTTCCTTCTAGGCTGTGTGCCAGCCCAAACATGCAGCCAACAAAACACTCTCATGGGTGGCTTTGACTCAATGTTCTTCACAGACCCCACATAAGCCCAGAGAAGCTTCCTCCAGGAAACTTCCCATGACAAGAGCTAACAATAGCAAATGAGGGCTGGAGACAGAATGTTTCTTGGACAGCAAGGTTAGAAAGTAAGGCTCAGAGATTCAAAACATTAAGAGAAACCCCTCAGGCACCAGGACACCCACACCAGACAGCTCAGACCCTGATCCAGAATGAGGAGAGAGATGCAATGAAGAGTGTCTGTGTAGACATGAAGTGGTAGGAAGGGACTCCTTCAACCTGGTCTGTGAGAAGAAAACTGAGGGCAACGTTTCAGAAGAGATTAATTTCCTTTGCCTTTCCCCTTTAAGCATCTTTCTCTTACCTCACTGAATCATAATATTTTGGAGTCAAAATGGATCTTCAAGATCTAACTTAATTACCTCATTTCACAGATTAGGAAGCAAAGGCTGAAAATGTCTAAGGGTCACACTCAGTGGAAGAACCTGGACTACAATTCTGGACACTAGATTCCCAAGTGATACTGTTACCACTCTAAAATAAAATATAATCACCCCTTCTACTGGTGACCCATGCTCCCCATCTGCCCCTTACTGCCTGAAGTCCTCTGATGGATTTTATTAGACTCTCAACTCCCACATACCCCAAAGCCATTAATACCTCCCGCACAAGAGTTACAATCTACCTTTAAGGTGGAATAACAGCCTTTCTTTAATTCTCTCACCACATTACAGTAGAAACTTTCTATACAGAAAATTCTTTAATATTAAAGCAAAGAGAAGTGTGTACATGAAAACTTAGCTGAAATTTCTGGAAAGATTTCACTGAAAAAACCTGCCTTTCAACTGGCTATCATATAGGTAATGGAACAAAGAAGAAAGCAAGAAGATCCAGAAGGATTTTATACTCAGTCTGCTTCACAAATATGCTTTTAAGGTCTATGATAAAGAAATTGAAACTGGAAATTGGACCTTGTATTGTGGATTTAGTTTATGCAAGAAAGACCCTGGGGAACACCAATCACCTGATTAATACTAAAAAATAAAAAAAGGCTCTGACCTATATCCAGAGATTGGAAAATTAATGTACATTTATGTTTTAGGTAAAAATAAAAATGCCCAGGACATGTATTATTCACTATGATTCCCTCCTGTAACTGATCCCTTCAATTAACCCCCAACTACCAGTTCTAATTACATTAAATAAGAGGGCTGCTATGGTACTCCATTTCCTGTCAGAAGCAGAAAGCTTCCCATCTCCTTCACTGCAACTTCTGGCTTTTTCCTCCCTAGTAGGGGCACAATCACAGGGCCAGGTCACAATCAAGTTAAATGTGAAACTGGTTCTACCTTAAGGCAGGAAAAGAACAACCTGGCTCACGTTAAGCTTTTAGATATTGAATGAAAGATTTTTAAGATCAAATTCTTTTCTCTTATCTTTAAAGCAGCTGAAACCTGGAGGTCTTAGAATAAACATCTACTTTAAATAAGAGCTTAATAGAGAAAAGAAACAAAATAATTTGGTGAAGTGAATAATTTGCTATTGTGTCATATAAAACACCATGTTTCTCTAGCCACAATCTGGCTTTCCCCCTTTACTTCTGTGCAAGTAGTAGCTCTACTATTTTCACATATTTGCCTGTTAAACTCAGCCATTTTAGAATGATGAGGATTCTTGTAATTAACCCCTGGAATATGACAAACAGTTGTTAACAAATAAATTATATACTTAATGTAAATTGTTCACTGTTCTATAGTTTTTTAAAAAAATTCTTTAAAATAAACTGTTTAAAGGAAAGACAGAAGGATATGTTACAGAAACAGAGATATTTATTCATTTCATTTACCTTTCTTCTAATGAATAACCATGTATGGAATACATGTCGTGAAAAATAACCACGTGGTGCATAATATGATGGCTTATTTGGTAACTCAGTAAAAGTATATCTGGACTGCAGGACCCTTAAATTGGTTTTATTTTTACTCTGAGAGACAAAGAAAGCCTAATTGCTCCTCCAAATCAAAGCCCTTCACAATCCAGAGATTCTAAACATAATACAACCACATCTTTTATATACCAGAAACACCCCTATTTAAATAACCACAATACTGTACCTCATTATGAAAGTAGGTAGTAACTTTTGGTTATTAATACAATTACTAGAAAATGAAAGATTGTCATTCCTTTGTGTTAACTTATTAAGTAAATATAAGTTTACCATATCAATAATAAATCCTCATCATTTTAAAAGTGGTCAAATTAAAGAGTCAACTATGTTTTAAAAGGCAAGAAAAATCATGAATGCAAGTTCTAAAAGGAATTGTTGAAAAGGGTTAATTGTAGCACCTAGTGGATATTCTCTTAAAACTATTTTGCAGAAAAGTAAAAAGGTTTCCTCATAACAACAACAACAAAAAAGAGTCAACTATGGGAAAATTAAGGGGAATTCTGTTTTCATTTTCATGACTACCTTAGATATTAGGTATTGTGACCTTTGCTGCTGAAAGTTTACTACCTACTTTGACCCACTGTCACCCAGCAGCATTCAGAAATTCTGATTTGTGTACTCTACATACCACTGTTCCTGTCCCTGAGGTGGTCAACTTCCCGCACAGTATTAATTGAAAGATTGTTTATGACACTGCCAGGAGTGACGTAAGGGTCAGTTTCAGGGTCAATGTTTGGATAACCTTTCCATGGTTCACCAGGGCGAAACTCTGGAAATGAAAATTTTAAATTAGCTCAAGGCTTAATCATTTAAAAATCCAAACTTTTATTCTTAAAGTCTCCAGTGCTCAAATATTTTCCAGTTTATACTAACATCCCAAGTGACTAGTTCAATAACACACTTAATATAAACTATTTTTTACAAAAAAGTAAACGTGAAAGCTTTTACAAAGGAAATCATTTCTATGGATATATATTTTTACAGGATTTATGACAAATCTCAAAACTATAGCATTTTTTTCCTTTATTAGAGAAATTGTGGGTTTATAGAACAATCGTGCATAAAATACAGGATACCCACAAGCATTTTGAGTAGGACAAAGCAAGCCATAGACACACACTTCTCAGTAACACAGAAAATAGTCCCCTGGCACAGCTGAATAGAAACTATGAATTAGATTTCATATGCTTCTTCATGTTGGTCAATGGGATTCATACCACTCGCCCTGTTTAGGACACAAAAGCACTGCTAACAGGTCAAGCATACTCATTTGCCCAAGACTTTATGTTCAACTTTGTCATTTCTACATTCCTTCTTATCCTTAGCATAGATCAGTCCAAACACACAGGACTGGACTGAATCATTAGCTAATAGTTCAGATGCAAAAATACCTTAACATGCTCTCATGAAACAAGCTGTTAGCATTTTACCTGGTGGCCAATTAACACTGCTAGAGCCATTAGGCGATTTGGCACGTGGCCAGCCATCTCCTATTGATCCTGGAGGACTGGCTGGTGAAAAGTCATAGGAAACAAATGGAGATTCTTCCAGCCTGAAACCACTTGAAATAGCACCTAAAAAGATAAAAACGATAGTGAAATGTAGGCAAAATATACTATCGCAGATACTCCTATAGCTTCTCAAATATTAAAAAATGTTCTATTTGACCCATACAGTGTTCTGTCAATTATGTGAGGGTGCAAGGAGATAAAGAGCTCTGAGCTCTTTTCCAGATTTCACCTCTTTTAATTCTCTTACATGTTGACACTGAGTAACATTTCATTTTAAGACAGGATTCCACTGCTTAAAAACAGTCTGAAAATTATCATAGTGGATTTTATTTCAAGAAGGATATGAGGATCATAATCATCAACATTGAGTGACCAAAATATAACTACAAAACTATTTCCAAATCATTAAAACACTTGCATTTTGGCCTAAACTGAATATACGCACAGTGAACCCTCTGTTAGATAGTCATATTACTGGGGGTAAATGAGGAGCACTGGAGGGAGGGAAAAAGAATGTGGTAAAGAAAGAAGTGTGGTAGGGAACATCGTGTGGTAGGGAACATCGTGAGTGGCAAAAAACTGTATCACAGAATCCAGGAAATTGATATACCCACAAAATAATATGTATGTAATGACAAGAAATGAACATCCTTTTCTATGAGATATATGCATTTCTATTCAATACTCCACCTCCTTATGACATGACAACACAGCATTGGTGAAGATATTTGTTACCAAAATGAGAGCGAAAACCCATAAAAACACAACTGTGTCTCAGAAATGATCATTTGTTTAAGATTGTGGTTTATTCTCCAAACTAAAAATACCTGTATTTGAACACAACTTAAAATAGTTAATGCTTCACATATGTGGCAAAACTCATCGGAACAGTGCCAGCCGCTGTGCTAAATGGTGGAGATTAAAAAGTGAGTAAGACAAATGGGGTCTTTGCCCTCAGTGACAGTATATTCTAATGGTAGAGACAGACAAAAAAACAGAGAAGGAGAGTATGTGCCAAGGAGGGGGCAAAGCTAGCATGTGAAGGGTTGGGGGAAAGAGATTCTAGGGAGGAAAACAGCTTAGCATGTTTGAGGAACTGAAAGACCACTGTGTCTAGAAAACTGTTAAGTGGGAGAGTGAAGGGTAGGGATGAGCCTAGTATGTTAGATTTTAAATATTTAGGACTTCAAAGTCTGAGATGGGATGTGTATGCTATAGTTAGCCACAGGCCTTCTGCCTTGCCAGCTCTATACACATTTGTACGCTTTCATTTGTGACCCTCATGTGTTTGTAGGGCAGAGTAGAATTCTTTTATATTGAAGGGTTTTAGAGAGAGAAGTAATACTATCTGATTTGTTTTGAAATCACTTTTGCTGCAGTGCGGAAAGTGTGTTGGAGGTGGTAGAGGCAAGCGTGGAAGCAGGCAGACCATGGGGAAGCTGTTGAGGCAATGAGAGATAATGGAGGCAGAAACTACATATTTTAGAAGTAGAACAGACACTATTCACAGATGCACTGGGTGTGGAGTTTGGAGAAAGGAAGGAATTAGGAATGTCTCTTAGACCCAATGTCCATCAACTCGTGAATGGATAAAATGTGGTATATATCCATATAGTAGAATATTATTCAGCCATAAAAAAGGAATGAAGTCCTGATACATGTTATAACATGATGAACCTTAAAATCATTATGCTAAGTGAAAGAAGTCAGTCAGATAGGATTATATATTGTGATTCCATTTATATGAAATGTCCAGAATAGGCATATCTATAGAGACAGAAAAGTACATTATCTTAAAAAAAAAAAAAAAAAATACTTTAGTGGTTGCCTTAGGCTGCAGGAAATGGGAGAACTGGGAGATGACCACTAAGGGATGCACGGTTTCTTTTTGGGGTAAAGAGACTGTTCAAATATTGATTATGGTGATGGCTACAAAACTGTGAATATACTACAAGTCGCTGAACTGCATATACTTTAAAAGGGTGAATTTTATGGGGTATGCCAATTATATCTCAACAAAGCTATTAAAAATAGTATCTCAAGTTTCTAGATTCAATATTTTAGAAGGAGGTAAAATTTATGAAGATGGCGAAGAAGGGAAAATCAAATGTCTTCCATTCATGTTGAGTTTGAGATGGCTGTAAGGAAAAAACGTGGTCCTGACTCAAAGCTGCTCCAGCTATGAACTTCCACCATTCAGAGTCCTGAATGCGGGTTTGGCTTTGTTTATTCCATGACAAAGGTTCCCATCCACACTCCTACATCAGTTAGTAGGACACGACAGAGTTGAGTCTTGACACAGCCTCATGCCAGTAACTGCTCAGCACTAACCTACCACTGACTTTATTTGTTCCTCCACCATTTTTTCATTTTCCCCTCTGCTCTGCTTCCTCATCTAGTTATTTTTATCCAAGTGAATTATGTGTTTCTTGTAAATTGAATCAAAACCACTAGAGAATAAAGTAGAAAATAAAGTAGTAGCTGAAAGTAATACACTCAGCAAACATAGTTGCCAAATTTCAAGTGATTAGTTTGTATTCAAGAGCCTGAAGTGATAAAAGTATTCTGGTTTTTCCTCTCAGTAAGGAAAAAAATGTCTATTTTATTAAAACTTCATTTTATTAAAAACGAAAACAGTGGATTTAAATTGGAGAAATGTCTATTTTGGAGATAGGAAGAAGGGCATCTAAAGAGATCACGATGAAAGCAATAACAACATTAATGATGGCTAAGACCTATTTACCACTTACATGTCTAACCCTGTTCTGGTAATTAACTTCCTGAGATATACTGTCTCATTCATCTTCAAAACATCCTAAGAAGCACTATTATTATCTCCATTTTACAGATGAGGGACCTGAAATTCAGAGAGGTTAAGCTACCTGCCTATAGGTCTCAAGCCCAGGGTTCATGTTTATTTTGACCATTTTCCCATTGTCTCAACTCACTATTCCCATTCGTTAAGAAAAATTCCAAATAGGATATAACACTGAGTGGCAAATTCAAGTTAGGTTGTCTGTTTATTTATGGCCCAATGTTCCTTCTATTACTTAACAATTTTACCTTTAATTTCTGATACTCATTAGTCCAAACTGGAAAACTGGCTTCAAAGCAAAGTATAGTCAAATAGTTTCAAGGTAAAATTCAGTGGAAAAAACCCCCCACAAAATGTCACAAAAAAATGTCCTTTAAATACTAATCACAGTATCATAGATTTGATGATGCTTAAAAGCCAGAAGACAAGGAGTCTCTCCTGGCTCTTCTCTCTCCCTCATGACTGTCATATAAGGCAAAAATCATTTAATTGTGCTTTGCAGATATTACATTTTTTTTAAAGAAATTGAAGGTATGTGGCAACCTTGTGTTGAGCCAATCTATCGGCACTTTTCCAACAGCATGTGCTGGTTTTGTGTCTCTGTGGCATATTTTGGTGATTCTTGCAATACTTCAAACTTTTTCATTATCATTATACCTCTTATGGTGATCTGTGATTCTTTGATGTTATTACTGTAATTGCTTTGGGGTACCACAAACTATGCCCATATAAGATGGCGCCGAACTTAATTGATAAATGTTGTGTGTGTTCTAACTGCGCTACCAACCAGCCATTTCCCATCTCTCTCCCTTTCCTAGGGCCTCACTAGATATAATAATATTCAAATTAGGCCAATTAATAACCCTACAATGACCTCTAAGTGTTCAAGTGAAAGGAAGATTAAGCTTAATGAGGAAGGCATGCTGAAAGCCAAAATAGATCAAAAGCTAGGCCTCTTAAGCCAAAGTCAGCCAAACTGTGAATGCAAAAGAAAAGTTCTTAAAGGAAATTTAAGTGCTACTCCAGTGAATACACGAATGATGAGAAAGTGAAACAGCCTTATTGCTGATATGGAGAAAGTTTTAGTGGTCTGGATAGAAGAACAAATCAGCCATAACACTCCCTTAAGCCAAAGCCCAATCCAGAGCAAGAAGGCCCTAAGTCTCTTCAATCTATGAAGCTGAAAGAGGTGAGGAAACTACGGAAGAAAAATCTGAAGCTAGCAGAGGTTGATTCATGAGGTTTAAGGAAAGCAGCCATCTCCATAACAAAAGTACAAGGTGAAGTTACAAGTGCTGATGTAAAAATTGCAGCAATTTATCCAGAAGATCGAGTTAAGATCATTGTTGAAGGTGGCTACACTAAACAACAGATTTTCAATGTAGATGAAATGCCATTATACTGGAAGAAGATGCCATCTAGGACTTTCATAGTGAGAGAGAAGTCAATGCCTGACTTTGGTTTAATGAATATTTTAAGCCCACTGTTGAGACCCACTGCTTAGAAAAAAAGATTCCTTTCAAAATACTACTGCTTGTTGACAACGAACCTGGTCACTCAAGAGCTCTGATGGAGAAGTATAATGAGACTAATATTTTCATGCCTGCTAACACAACATTCATTCTACAGCCCATGGATCAAGGAGTCATTTTGACTTTCAAGTCTTATTACTTAAGAAATTTTGTAAGGTTATAGCTGCCACAGATAGTGATTCCCCTGATGGATCTGGCCAAAGTAAACTGAAAACCTTCCAGAAAGAGAGTCATCATTCTAGATCGCATTAAGAACATTCATGGAAGCGGGTGTGGCTCAGTGGATAGAGCCCCCGTTTACCATATGGGAGGCCCGGGTTCGCTTCCCGAGGCCTCCTCGTGAGGGCACGCCGGCCTGAGCGGTGCGGTGGGCTGATGCAGCAACCTCACGGCAGGAAGCGGGTGTGGCGCAATGGATAGAGCACCCGTTTACCATATGAGAGGC
>JAQZBX010073806.1:0-14857 GCA_029593785.1 Cabassous unicinctus | reverse complement strand
ATGTAACCCCCCATGTGACATGCCTGTGTGCATATAAGTTCAACAATTGACCTCCCCAGGTGTGCTGTAAGTTCTGCAGCTACCCCCAAATTTCAGTCTGGCCATCCAGAACTTTTGTCCCCTTTCCTCACAAACTGAATCTTCAGATAACCTATAACATTCTGCTGGCATATAGGTATGGTAGATAAAGGAAGAGGAAAGTTGGTACTTTCCTGTGAGCTGTTTTAACCTATTTGCTGCTGAGAGGAGGGTGGATTTGTGACAATTGGAGCAGTGCTGAGAACTGGTGGCAGCCCTGAGGCAGAATAGGAAAAGCAACTTAAGGCCCAGAAACATACTATTATACACCAATAAGTATTGCAATTAAAGCTCTATTCACTAAAGTCCAGTCTGCAGGAGCTACTGTAGGAAGTCCAACTGAATAATAGGGCAAGTAGAACATATAAGCAAAAGTTCCACCAGGAGCAGTGGTCCATTCAGCAGGCATTTGATGAAATTGGTATTTGGGGATCCCGGGCAACTTGCACTCTCCAAGGTGTGGCTGGGTACGGGTTGGCCTGTCCAACTGTCCTGTTCTTTATTGGGGTGTTACTTCTTAACCCTGGAATCATGGATCCAAGGGATGATGTCTGAAACTTTTAAGAGTGGTAAGAGTTACAAGGATCACAGTATGTGGACCTGTCCAGGAAGGCCAAAGGGGTTCTTTTTTCCATTCTTCAACCCAGACTAGGTCCCCTGGCTGGTGGGGGTGCACTGGGTGTCCAAGTGGGATGAGGTTTCAGGACAAGACAGTTTTATGCATTTGTGTTAGAATTTTCCCCAGCTGCTGGAAGATGGAATCTTAGCTAGCCTACCCCAGGAGCTTGAGATTTCCTCTGAAGGCCTGGATAATTGGCGGTGGCCATCCAAACAGAATTTCAAAGGGTGAATAGCTCGTGGGTCCTGGGGTGCACCTAACTCAGAGAAGGGTTAATGGAAGTAAGTCTACCCAAGGGAGACAAGTTTTTTGACAGAATTTGGCTAGGGTGGCTTTGAGGGTTCGATTCATGTGTTCAACTTTCCCTGAAATCTGTGGCCTGTAAGCAGTATGGAGTTTCCACTTGATCCCTAACATTTTTGCTGGTTCTTGTACTACAGCAACCACGAAGCCTGAGCCATTGTCGCTTCCAATAGACAGAGGCATTCCATGTTGGGGAATGATTACTCTGAGTAAAGACTTAGTCACTTTTCTTGCCTTTTCTGTGTAAATGGGGAAAGCTTCGGTCCAGTCTGAAAAGGTGCATATTATCACTAACAGATATTTGTACCCGTGACTGGGTTTCACTTCTGTGAACTCTACTGTGAGACCTTCAAAAGGGGCTGTCCCCATGTGCTGGATGCCTGTCGGAGCTCAGGGGCCCTGAAGAGGGTTCTTTATGGTGTAAACTTGGCACTGGCTGCTGATGGTGGCACAGAGGGAAGCTAGTCAGGCTGTGTAGTAGTATATCCCTAGAAGGGCTTCTAACACAGTTTTCCCTAAGTGGGTGAGTTGGTGGTATCGCTGGATGAGGGAATGAGTGGTTCCTTTGGGATGAAAATCCAGTTATCCAGGAGCAGCCAAGTTCCTTCAGGGGTTTAGCTTCCCTGTTCTCCTCTGGCCCATACCTGCTCTTCCCAGGTATAGCTTAGTTGAATAGTTTCTTGTCCTAGGAGGGACAGCTGTGGTGTTGATTCCAGGACTCATATTCCATGGGTTCCTTCAGCTGCTTGCTGAGCTGCTTTGTCAGGAAGCCTGTTTCCTTGAGTGACCATATCTGTTTCTTTCTGATGTCCCCGGAAGTGGATGATGGTGACTCTGTCTGTTTTGCAGATTGATTCCAATAGTTGAAGAATTTCTTCTTTGTTTTTTATTTCTTTTTCCCCCTGCAATTAGGAGACCTCTTTCTTTATGAATTGCTCTGTGTACATGAATGGTAGTGAATGCATATTTAGAGTCAGTGTAGATGTTTACTGCCTGCCCGGTGGCTACCTGCAGAGCTAGTAACAGTGCCCAGAGTTCTGCCCATTGTGCAATTCATCCCTGGGGTAGAGATGCTGCTTTCCACCACCTGTTCAGCAGTGGTGACTGCATATCCAGCAAGCTTCTCCCCATTTTTAACAAGACTGCCCCCATCTGTAAATAGTGTGTGATCTGGGGACTAGAGTGGTTTGCCTTGGAGGTCAGGGTGACTGACGTAAACTTTCACGGTCATTTCAACAAAATCATCTTCAGGGACACTATTCTCATCCAGCAAGAGGGAGGTGAGGTTTAGACTGTGCACTGTTTCTATTGTTACTCTGGGGTTTTCACAGAGTAAACCTTGGATATGTGCAAGCTGGGGGTTAGATATCCACTGGTGTCCATGTGAATTCATTAGGGCAGTGACTGCGTGTGGCACCATAACAGGAATAGTCTGTCCTGTCCAAGGGTGAATTTGTCGGCACTTTGATGAGGGTTATGTTTACCGCCAGGGATCTCAAGCAGGGCAACCATCCTGCAGGCACAGGGTCCAGCTGCTTGGAGAGGTAAGTGATGGACCTGTGCCAGGGGCCGACTGTTTGTGTGAGGATTCCCAGTGCTGCCTTGTTTTTTTTATGCAATAACAGGTTGAAGTTTCGAGTTATGTCTGGGAGCCCCAAGGTAGGAGCTCAGCCAAACTGTCTTTTGCTGCCTTGAAAGGCCCTCTATTAAGCTTCTTCCCAATTAAGCGACTCTTTTTCTAGACCTGTCAGAACTTCATAGAGGGGATTGGTCATGGCTGCAATCCCAGGAATCCAAATGCGACAGAATCCCACAGCCCTGAAGAACTCACAAAGCTTTCTTTTTGTGGTGAGGGTAGGGATGGTGCAGATTACTTTCTCTCATTCTGGTCCAAGTGTCCAGTGCCCTTGTGTGTTGCTGAACCCCAGGTACTTGACCTCCTGTTTACAGATTTTGGTTTTTCTCCAAGACACTTTGTACCTAGTCTGTGTTAGAAGTTGTAGGAGAGTCTGGGTCCTTCTCCAGCAGTCCTTTTCCATTTCACTGACAAGTAGGAGATCATCTACATATTGCAAAAGGGAACACCTGCAGTCCCCCCTGGGTTAGGTGGTCAGAACTGCTGCCAAGTCTTCCCCAAAAAGGGTAGGAGAGTTTTTGAAGCCTTGCTAGAACTGAGTCCAAGTTAGCTGAGTTTTCTGCCCGGTTCTGAGATCTTTCCACTCAAAGGCAAACAGAGACTGGTTCGGTGGAGTGGGAGGAGCATCCATAGGCAGAAGAAGGCACTTTTTAGGTCCAAGCAAGTGAGCCAGGCGGCTTCAGGTGGCAGCTGTCTTACCAAAGTGTACAGGTTGGGAACAACCTGAAGTAAGGTGAGAGTGGCATTGTTGGTGGTACCTAGATCATGGACTAGTCGATATCCTGTCTCATCTGGCTCCTTTACTGGTAATAATGGGATGTTCCAGGGTGACTGGCACTCAATCAGGCAATCTCTGTGTTCGACCATGCCCAATTGTGCTTCACTGGAGATCGGTACTGTCTCTGAAAGGCCGGGACCTCTCTGGGCTTCAGGTTGATGATGGATGCATGGTTCCATGCTATTCCTGATGGGTTTCTTTCTACCTAAACCTGAGGGAAAAGTTGCAGCAGTTTTTCCAAATTCTGACTTGAATTTTTTTCTGCATGAAGTCTCCATTCCTCACTTCAGGGTAGGGTGACAAGGAGAGTGAGGCCGGTCCCAAGGCTTAAGCTTGCTGGACCCTCAGGTATGAAGGTAATCTGGGGTCCCAGTTTAGTTAAGAGGTTTCTACCAAGTAGGGGAACCAGACTTTCAAGGAGGTACAGATATTCATGAGTCACTTCGTGGCCACCAAGCTGACAAGTTCTCAACTGGCAAAAAAGTTGGTGGCTTAACTGGTCTCCTGTTGCTCCTATGATGTTAGCAGTTTTTATGCTAAAGGGGTGAAGCTGTTGTGACCACAGCATATGCAGCACCAGTGTTTACCATGAAAGTCATTGACTGGCCCCCAACTTGTAGTTTGACCATGGGCTCATGGGGGCAAAGTTCCAGTGAGCCCAGTCACCCCTATTCAGAGTCGAGTCCCACCAGCCCGATCAGATGGTCCTGAGGCTCAGGTCGGTATTTCCCTTTGGGGATGTTCCCTCCATGTGCCTGATTTTTGGGGGACACTCATTTTTCCAGCATCTAATTTCATTGCAGTAGGCACATGGATTTCTGGCCAGGGGCACCCTTTTGGTGCTTGTTCTTTCTTTTCGAGGTGGCCCTCCTTGACTGGTGGGGTCAGGATTTTCCAAGGCTGCTGCCCATAGGGAGGATTGATGTTTCATTCATTTCTTGGTCTTTCGTTCAGCGGCTTCATTTTGATTGATGAAAACTTTATTGGTGACCTCAATGAGTTGAGAGATGTTCATTCCTGTGAACACTTTTAATTTTTGGAACTTTCTGTTAATATCCATTGCTGACTATGCAACAAAGGAAGCATTCATCATTTTCTGGTTTTCTGGAGCTTCTGGGTCAAAAGGGGTGTAGATTCTGAAGGCCTCACAAAGTCTTTCATAGAAATTTCCCGGAGATTCTTCAGGCTTTTGAGTGACTAAAGTCACCTTTGTCATGTTTGTGAGTTGTTTTGTCCCTTCTCAGACCCCTCAAAGAAGCACTTGCTGATATTGCTGGAGTGAGCCCATCCATGATCAGTGTTGATGTCCCAGTTTTGTTGGGCCTCTTGTGCCATGTCTTGAGCCCAATATTCCGAGTTTAAGATGGCAGCAGGGGCCTGTTCCTGCAGCCACATTTGGGCTTTCATCAGAGTCTGTCACTTTTCCTCCATATTAAACAAAGTCAGGAGGAGTTAGCAGCACTCATTCCAAGTGGGATGATGGGTTTGGAAAATGGATTCCATGAGATCAATAAGGGCTTGGAGCTTTTCCAAGTGGGAAGGGGTGTGGTGCTTCAAGTTTAAAACATCTGTAGTTGTGAAGGCCTGGTAGTATAAAACAGGCCTCCCTGGTCAGATGGTCTTATCCTTGCTGGTCTGGGATTGACCCTGTGTCCTATGGAGAGGCATGTGTCATGCAGGTTGTGCCATCTGGAGCCTCCTCACTATTGGGGTTCTGGAACTTTTTCCAGAGGGGTCAATGGTCCTAGAGGGACCAAAGGTGTGGGTGTTTCTGGAAGATCCACTTGCTCTCCTGGGCTAGGATGGGGGGAGGCTAGAGCAGCCAGAGTGTATAGTGGGGGTGGTGGGTCTTCTTCCGGGAAACCTTGATGAATAACTGGTTTCTGGGGCCCTGTTCCTTGCGCAACTAAGACCCTGCTCTGTCCTTTTTTCCTAATAAAGCATCGAACCCAAGGGGCAGAGTCTGGTCTATTTCTAACAATGAGTCAATGTAGGGAAACTAATCGGGATAGCCAGAAGTTCCTGTGACAACCAGCCACACTGCGCAGAATTTAGCTACATCTAGGATCCCTTCTGATGGCTAGTCAATGTTAAAAGTGTGCCACTCTAATTCACATAAGGTTTGGAAGGTGCCGGGGTTCATCTGGACACCATAATCTCCAGAAAAGCTCTTCTTAAAATTCTTAAGCATATAGACTAAGACAGTGGGTTTTGACTTTGATGAGCCCATACCCTGTGTTGGTGGCACAAGACAGACAAAGGAAGGGGTTGCCTCTTCCAAGGCCACTCAGATGCCCACCTGTCTGTGTCTCTTGTGAGAATTTCAGCTTGTCTTAGTGAAGGCACTGGGGCAGAGTTCGGGTTGGCCATTTTGCCAGAGGACATAGCCACAGGAAAACTGGTTAGGGCCCACTTGGACTTCTTAGCATGGGCCATGGACTTATAGACTGGAATAACAGAGGCAAGCCTCTGTCATCCTCACTCACACACACAATCACTCAAGAGATTATACAGTCCAGCCAACAGGGTTTGCCTTATTCTGGGATCTCAATATTGAAGACTTTGGGAGGTGTTCAGTCCCCACTTCCATCCAGAGACGGGCTTGACAGAAGACTTGGCACCTGGGGCTTTACATTTCCAAAGTCTTCTGACATTGTTCAGTTTGCCTTCCCACTGAGTCAGGCTGTAGTACGGGGATGCAGACCACAGGGACCGCCTCAGAAGTAGGTCCCATTAAGACACAGGTGGCACCTACCTTATTTGATTGGAGATCACCATCAGCCATGCCCATCAATCCCAAGCTGGAGGTACAACAGGCCTACTCGGCTGGGTTTCCTGATCAGGGAAACAAATGTTGCAGCAGATGAAACTTAGACAATGAGAAAACCAAGTGGCACTTAGAAAGGCAGAGGAACAGAGTTTTTTTATGCACAGGCTCAGAGGAGAATACAGTCCCCAAAGTCTGAGCCCTGAGTTTTTGCTTTCATGAGTTTATATTGGGACTTTATGTGGGCAAATTCCTAAGCAAGTGGGCAGGCTGGGTTTACAAAACCAAAAGTTTAAGTTTAGCTTATCCTCCAAAAGCAGAGGGCCTTAGGAAGGAGAGGAGTTGTCATCTTCCTAAAGTTGTGGATTTCATTTGAAAGGGGAAGAGGAGCACTTATCTTCCTAAAGCTAGCAGTTTCTCCTGAGGGGGAGGAGTAGGGCTGCAGCAATTTATTCATCAGGAAAATGGATCTCACCTACAGTGTCCATGCAACCATACACCTGGGGTAGAGTATTGAATTCAACTACAAGAGACAGAGTTGTAACCATTGCCCAAAAAAGCTGTGAGAGCCAAGAAAGAAACAGAAACTTGCCAAGCCGAGAGCCAGGCTTTCCAAGTTACCAGATGTGAAAGGTGCCCAAAGGTTTCAGAGATACTTCCTGCAAGAAACCTAGCTTGGCCAAGAAGTTTCTCACCCCAGGTGAATAGGAGATGGCCCTGGAGCCTTTAACCAGTGCCACTTCCCTGTACAAACAGCCACAGCTGTGAGGGCAAGTTTGATAGTGAAGCTTTCCATGGGACACCAGCATTCCTGGTGCTTCTGACTAGGCTCCTGACAATCGTTCACACTCAGAGCTTGGTGGAGGATGATGTGGAAGGCAAAACAAAAGGGGGGATCTTAAAAGCTCATTTGACTGTGGTTAAACAATGCTCAGCTTGGAAAATGTAGAGCTCTGGGAGAAGAAGATCAAATGTGCTTGAGAGAGACTGCAGAGCACGCTGACACATACCAAGGATAATTGTATAACAATCTCTGGGATTCCACTTGTCCCTTTGATTTGTATTTTGAGGAAATTTCATAAATACACAATTTTCTAGTAATTGAACATTGGAATGCCATGGTTTTTATGTTTTCTTAAATTTGCAATTAAAAAATACACACATGTCAGAATACTTTGGTGAATACAACCGAGTGCTCCATTTTGAAAGACAGAGAAGAACAATAATTATGTATAGAAACACATAGAAGAAAGCTGAAGGAAGCCCATTTAAAAGTGAGTACAGTTTGCTGTACACAAGAAAAATGGATGAAGACTTGTTTGTCCAATCTGAGCATTTAAAACTTCTGAGAGATTCAAAACAAGTATAATGATGAAATGTGCCTTTCTATTCACTGACTAGGAGGCTGTGTACCCAGCTCCTCTCTTCCTAAGCCTGTTATTACAAAAGATTGGAATTTTTGTGATATCATGTGCCAGAGGTATCCTCCAACAAGGAAAGAGAGGGAACTCTTTTAGTGCATCTGAACCTGAAGTCTCTAAATGGTAAAAGGAGTGTGTATACATTTTTTAAATGGACCTTGTCAATAAACGTCCCCATTTTTTGTGAATTCCAAGAAAATCATAAATGTTGGAGAGCATGTGGTGGTAGCCATGGAAGCACTTACTCTTGGCTGTTGGGATTGTAAAATAGCACAGTCTGTAGCACATGTGGAGAATGTGTGGTATCATCTCAGTGAGCTAAGTATGCAGTTCACAGTGAGGTGCACAGCAGAAATGCTTTAAAGTGGCCACCAGTTTGTAGGGAGAGATGGGTCCTCAGGATGGAGAGGGGAAAGGGGTATTTTGGGTCTGCTGGTCAGCTGTGGGGTTTGCCCAGCAGGCAAGTTGGGCCACAAACAATTGAGAGCCTTGGCCCCTCCCTACCTCCAGCCCTGGACACCAACCACAGAGACTTGGGGCCCAGGTCTCCACCCACCAGCTCTGAGCAGCAGGCTTAAATCCCACCAAGGCTGAAGACAGAGGAACACCCCTCCCCCAATTGGGCCTCACCCACCTCAAAGGCACCCAAGATGAGAGAACCCACCCTGTGTTCTCACAGAAATGTGGCCCATAAGGAAGTTGGAGACCAGCAAAGAGATGCAGACCTTGGTAGGTAAGCCCTCTTCCCTGGTGGTGGGCTGGGTACACTTGGAGAATAGCTTGCTGAAACCCCTGGATTCCCATGGAACACAGACTTCTGGCATGAAGCCTGTCTGTCTCTCCAGCTGTGGCTGGTTTCAAGTGGTGGGTTGATGGGGTTGGTCATCTGAAAAAGGCCAGAGGCTGAGGATGGCGTGGAGGGCCAGGATGCCTTTGTTTTCCAGTTCATATCATCTTCTGGAAATGCAGCTAAGCTTTCCTTCTGGCATCAGGTCTAAGACAGCCAATTTTTAGTAGGTTGAAGGATTCTTTTTAAAATATCAAGTCCATGTCCCAGTAAAATCTATTTTAGGGTGAACATCTTAACAGATGTGATCATTTCCTTGTTTTTCATTTTACTGTTCACTTGGCATCTGTAAAGTGTTTAAAAGTGTGTTACTTTTTCTTTCTAGATCCTTTACCTTGGTGTTTACACTCTTGAAGATGGTCAGCAAATGTTGGCGAGTTTTTCTCTTAAGTCATCTGTTTGGATCTGTTTGTGTGTGTTCATGTTTAGCAGCTTTGATTGTGTTATGGTTTTATGTAAGAAATATGGATTTCTTATTACTGTTATAAGATGCAATCACAAAGTATATCCCCTCAATTGAAGAACACTTTTATAAAGAATACATTCTTTGTTTGACCTCTTGTTAGGAGGTTCAGCTTAGTGACCATGAAAGTAGACTTCATATACATGGAAAAGTCAAAGGTAAAAATAAAAAGACCTATGATGTTATACTTTCAGACTTACTATTCCAGGTAGTATAGTGAGGGAGGTTATTTTATTGTAGAGTAAGATATTTGAATATTTTTTATGTCCTCATGGAATTTAGTGCTCTACAGATTATTTTAAATACCTTTTGTTCAGATATGGCCAAGAAAAAAACAAGAGAATTGGTTTTCACATCAGTGTTTAGTTGGATTTTCAACTTCAGCCTGGTGGGAATAGATGTGGGAGGTAACTAGGGTAACTAGTGGTAGAAACCACAGAGATAAAACCCTCCACAGGTTATTCATGACAGCTTAAGTTTTATGGGAGTGGGAGGATGGAGAATTGTACAGGAGGTGAAAGTAATGGGTCTCTCTGGCTTAATACAGGCAGCTTGGAAAGCACACAATCTAAAAGATTCTTGGGAAGACAGCATTGGTTTAGGTGGGCACAATCTCTCTCATAGAGGACGGCTAATTGGAGACAGGATCTTGCCAGAGTGGGCTGTTCTGGGATCCCACTGAGTGAAAGTCTTCTTTGGGACATCAATCTGGAGGGAGATGGACAGGGTAGTGGATTACTCAAGATAAAACCATGAAATTTTCCTGAACTGGAATCTATGGACACAGGCAGCTAAGCCCCACCCTCAGGCTAAAGGGCTGGTGTGAACCCTGACTCCCACTGGCAACCAGGTGAGAGGGAGCATTCTCTGACAGTGGGATGGTTCTTGCAGAGGGTGGAGAGGGGTTACCTTTCTGTGGGTTTGGTTGCCTGGACCCCCTTATAGCTTTGGGGAGCACACCAGAAGGCTTGAAGTAGTGCTGGACTGAAGGGAGAGGCGAATCTGCTGAGGAAGCCATATTTATCTAGCCAATCTGGGATACAGAGAATTGGTTTGGGAGAGGGTGGAATCAGCCAATTTTATAGTTCTGTTCTAAGGTCTATCAGAGTTTCAGCTCCTCTGGGAAGGTCAGGCAGTAGGACGTGTTTGATACATTTCCACAGGCCTATTTAGGGTTCCCTGGGAGGAAGGGGTGGTCAAGAAGAGTCTTGTAAATCATTTTGGTGTGGTAAACTTGATTTTCTGGACCCCCTTAGAGATTTGGGGAGCAAACAAGCTGGGTTGAAGTGGCACAAGGCTGAGGAGGGAGGCAAATCTGCTGAGGAAACCTGGTTTACCTAACTGCCCTGGGATACAGAGGCTTGGCTTGAGAGAAGGCGGAGTCAGCCAATTTAATAGTTCTGCCTGAGGACAATCAGAATTTCAACTGCCCTAAGGGAATCAGGCCATGGGTTGTGCAGGAAGAGCTGCAGAACACTGAACAACTAATCAAAGCTGTCCAAACAAGTATAATGAACCAAATTAATGAAGTGAAGGAAGAGATTAAGGATATTAAGTAGACACTGGGAGAACATATTGAAAAAATTTTAAACATATACAAAAAGTTAACGGATATGATAGTAATGAATGGCACAATCCAAGAAATCAAAAAAGATGCTGGAATAAAATAAGAGCAGATTTAAACAGGCAGATGAAAGAAATAGTCATGTGGAAGACAGTATATCTGAAATAAAACAGATAGTAGAACACATAGATAAAAAGTAAGAAAAAAATCCAGCAGGGAATTAGGGATTTAACTGACAACACAAAATGCACAAATATACACATTATAGGCATTCTTGAAGGAGAAGAGAAGGGAAAGGGAACAGGAGTGCTGTAGGATATAATGGCTGAAAACTTCCCAACCCTATTGAGGCAGATGGATGTATTGTACAGGAAGCACAGTATGCCCCAAACAGTATAAATCCCAAGAGGCCTACTCTAAGGAATATACTTGTCAAAATGTCCAATGCTCAAGACAAAGAGAAAATACTAAAGGCAGCAAGAGAAAAGAGATCCATCACATAAAAGGGAAGCACAATAAGATAAAATGCTGATTTCTCATCTGAAACCATGGAGGCAAGAAAACAGTGGTATGACATGGTTAAGGTACTAAAAGAAAAGTTTTCCAGCCAAGAATTCTCTATCCAGCAAAGTTTCATTCAAAAATGATGGAGAGTTTAAAATATTCACAG
Source organism: Cabassous unicinctus (assembly GCA_029593785.1). Taxonomy (NCBI): domain Eukaryota; kingdom Metazoa; phylum Chordata; class Mammalia; order Cingulata; family Chlamyphoridae; genus Cabassous; species Cabassous unicinctus. Next base: position 3,711 of record JAQZBX010073806.1, on the reverse strand, counting down.
ATAGAGAGAAATAAAGTGTACGCCAATAAGAAACCTGCACTTCAAGAAATACTAAAGGAAGTTCTACAGGTTGAAAAGAAAAAAGAAGAGAGAGAGAGTTGGAGGAGAATGTAAAAACAAATAAAAAGACAAAAAGAGAAAATAAAACAACATATGACATACATAAACCCAAAGAAAATATGGCTGTTGTAAGAAATTCATAGAGTAATAACACTGAATGTTAATGGATTAAACTCACCAGTCAAGAGACAAAGACTGGCAGAATGGAAAAAGAAATATGACATATCTATATGTTGTCTACAAGAAACCCATGTTAGACCCAGGGATTGAAGGAGGCTGAAACTGAATGGCTGGAAAACAATTTTACAAGCAAACAATAACCAAAAAAGGGTTGGAGTAGCTATCCTAATATCAGACAAAATAGACTTTAAAAGCAAAACTATTGTAAGAGACAAAGATGGACACTATATATTAGTAAAAGGGGTAATCTTTCAAGAGTAAAGAACAATGATAAATATTTATACATCTAATCAGGGTGCCTCCAAACACATGAGGCAAACACTGGAAAAATAAGTGGAGACATAAATGCCTCTAAAATTATAATAGGGGACTTTAATACACAAGTATCACCATTAGACAGAACATCTAGACAGAGAATCAATAAAGGAAAAAAGACTCTGATTAATACACTAGAGGAGCTGGGTCTAATAGATATATACAGAGTGCTACACCCAAATTAAGTGGGATATACATTCTTCTCGAGTGCACACGGATCATACTCCAAGACAGACCACATGCTAGTACACAGAACAACTCTCAATGAATTCAGAAAGATTGAGATTGTACAAAGTAATTTCTCTGACCAAAATGAAAAGAAATTGGAAATCACTACAGGCCAGAGAACCAGAAGAGGCACAAAGATATATAAGTTAAACAACACACTCTTAGACAAACAGTGGGTCAAGGAGGAAATCTCAAAAGATATCGATAACTACCTTGAAATGAATGAAAATGACAACACACCATGCCACACTAATGAAGGATGTTTATGTGGGAAGTTATGAGAGGTGTGGGAGGTGGGGAACATGGGAAACCCTGTAATTTTTGTATAACATTTATGTAATGAAAGCATCTTTTAAAATATAAAAAAATTAATTATTAAAAAAAAAAACTATGGGATGCAGCCAAAGCTGTACTGACAGGGAAGTTCATAGCCATAAATACATATAATAAAAAAGAAGAAAGAGCTACACTTGAAGACCTAACAGCACACCTGGAAGAACTGAAAAAACAGCAACAAACTAACCAAAAAGGAAGTAGAAAGAAGGAAATAACAAAGATTACAGCAGAACTAAATAAAATATTAAATAAGAAAGCACTAGAAAAAATAAACAAAACCAAAAGCTGGTTATTCAAGAAGATCAATAAAATTGACAGACCTAGCCAGACTAACAAAGAAAAAGAGAGAGCAGATGGAAATGTACAAAATAAGGAATGAGGAAGGGGGTATCACTACTGACTCCACAGAAATAAAGAATATCATAACAGGATACTTAGAAAACTCATATGCCAACAAGAATGATAATTTAGGAGAAATGGTCAAATTCTTAGAAATTCACAAGCAGCCTACATTGATGAAAGAAGAAACTGATGAACTGAACAGTCCAATTACAAGTAAGGAGATAGACACAGTAATCAAAAGCCTCCCAACTAAGAAGAGCCCAGGACCAAACGGCTTCACAGATGAATTCTACCAAACATTCCGGAAAGAGCTAACACCAATCCTGCTTAAGCTCTTCCAAAAACTAGATGAAGTAGGAACATTGCCTAACTCATTCTATGTTGCCAACATTACCCTAATAACAAAGCCAAGAAAGATAAAGAAGAAAGGAAAATTACAGACCAATCCCTCTAATGAACCTAGATGCTAAAATCCTCAACAAAATACTTGCTATTCACATTCAACAACATATCAAAAGAACTATACACCATGAACAAGTGGGTTTCTTCCCGGGTAGGCAAGGATGATTCAATATAAGAAAATCAGTCAATGTAATACACCACATGAACATATTGAAAGAAAAAAATTACATGATCATCTCTATAAGTGCAGAAAAACATTAGACAACGTCTGCACCTTTTCCTGATTAAAACTCTGCAAAAGATAGGAATAGAAGGAAACTTTCTGAAAATGATAAAGGGTATATATGAAAAACCCAAAGGTAACATCATCTTCAATGGTGAAATCCTAAAAGCCTTCCCTCTGAGATCGGGAACAAGACAATGATGCCCACTATCACCACTCCTATTTAACATTGTCCTGGAAGTACTTGCTTGAGCACTGAGGCAAGAAAATTATATAAAAGGCATCCAAATTGGAAAAGAAGAAGTAAAATTTTCATTATTTGGAGACGACATGATCCTATACGTAGAAAGTCCTGAGAAATCTACAACAAAGCTTCTAAAACTTATAAAGGATTTCAGTGATGTCGCAGGCTATAAGTACACTGTTGAAAAATCAGTAGCATTTCTGTACACTAAAAATGAGCCTTCTGAGGAGGAAATCAAGAAAAAAATACAATTTACAATAGTAACTAAAAGAATTAAATACCAAGAAATAAATTTAACTAAAGAAGAAAAACACTTATATATGGAAAACTACACAACACTGTTAAAGGAAATCAAAGAAGACTTAAATAAATGGGAGAAGACTCCCTGTTCATGGATAGGAAGACTAAACATCATCAAGATGTCTAGACTACCGAAACTAATCTACAGATTTAATGCAATCCCAATAGAAATCAACATTGTATTTTTTAATGAATAGGAAAAACTAACAACGAAATTTATTTGGAAGAGTAAGTGACCCCAAATCAAAAAAGATATATTGAAAAAGAAAAATGAATTTGCAGTTATCACACTAGTTGACTTTAAAACACACTACAAAGCTACAGTGATCAAAACGGAATTGTATTGGCACAAAGATAGACATAAAAACCAATGGAACTGAATTGAGAGTTCTGATATAGATCCTTGCATATACAGTCATCTGATATTTGACAAGGCTACCAAACCCACTCCAGTGGGATAGAACAGCCTCTTCAACAAATGGTGCTTGGAGAACTGGATATCCATATCCAAAAGAATGAGAGAGGAACACCTTCTCACACCTTATACAAAAATCAACTCAAGGTGGAACAAATACCTAAATATAATAACGAAAACCATAAAGATCTTGGAAGATAATGTAAGGAAGCACCTATAGGACCTTGTAATAGGAAATGGTTTCATGAACTTCACACCCAAAGCATGAGTAGTAAAAGGAAAAATAGATAAATGGCATCTCAAAATTAAAAACTTTTGCACCTCAAAGGATATTATCAATAAAGTAAAAAGGCAGCCTACCTACTGGGAGAAAATATTTGGCAACCACAAATCTGATAGGGGCTTAATATCCTGCATATTTAAAGAAATTGTACACCTTGAAAATAAAAAGACAAACAACTCATTTTAAAAATGGGCAAGTGACCTGAAAAGACACTTCTCCAAGGAAGAAATGCAAATGGCTAAAAAGCACATGAAAAAATGCTTGGCATCACTAGCTATTAGAGAAATGCAAATCAAAACTACAATGAGATACCATCTTACACCCATTAGAATGGTGGCTATTAAAAAACAGCAGACTATAAGTGTTGGAGAGGATGTGGAGCA
>JAQZBX010073804.1:0-14860 GCA_029593785.1 Cabassous unicinctus | reverse complement strand
CATTTCAGTATAGAAAGAAGTTAAGGCTGCAACCACCCCAATAAACAAAATTACATTGAGAGAGAGGTCAAGATAACCAAACAAGGTGGCGTTGCCTTGCAAACATCCACATTTCCCTAGGCCATGTCCAGAGTCTTTGCTGCTAGACAGGTAGGGTCTTGTTATGGCTCCCGACAGTAGTTCCTCTAGCCCTCAAATTGCATCCATAACATGAAAAATTAGACAATTTTGTCAGAATGATTGACCACATGGTATAAAGTAAGTGTGGAAAATATAGCAGAGGAGAGGAAAGGAGAGGGAAGAGAGGGTAGGGGAATGGGAGGTGGGGAGGAGATGAGGGAAGGGGAGGAAGGGAGGGAGGGGAGGAGGGAGGAAAAGAAGAAGGGAGGGAGGGAAGGAGAAAGGAAGAGTCACAGGCATGGTTTACCAGTGTGTAGCCAGATTTTGTTTGTTTGTTTGTTTTAAGTGACTTACACCATACTTAGAGACTTAAAAAAAACAACTTACTGGAGGCAGTATGGGATATTAGTTAAGACAGAGCTCTAGGGTCATATTGCTGAGTTCACACAATGTTTGTGCATAAAAAGTGCTCAAGAAATGTTAGTTCTTATTGTTATTATAACTATTGTTCGTTTTCAATAACAGAGCTAACCATCCCCATGAGCTTACCACCCCATTTGGTAACAATAAATAAATAAATTTTATTCCAACTAATAAATGCAGCCTGAATCTTTTATCTAAAGATAACTTAGGTAACTGTCCCTTTTACAGTAATAGTGAGTCTTGAGAGAAAAAGACAGAGTTAATTGTGAGGATAAGATTGATGATAATACAATTTTTAAAAGTTTGTTATCTTAACACCTTAAAGTTATAATTACTTCATAATTTATAAAAAAGTAAAATAGCCTCAACAATCCCTCATCCCCACCCCAAACACACACATATACACACACACAGAAAACAGGCTGCTTCTTTGATGCTATCTGCCTTTCACTAAATTGTAAATTCCATAAGGGCTTTCATTCATCTTTATGACCCTAGCACTCAGCACAGTGTGTGGCAAATAATAGGTACTCAATAAACATTTGTTGGAAATTTCTAAAATATAAGCAGAGCCCTAACCCAACTTTTAATATCACTCAACATGGAACAAAGTACACCTATGTTTGAGCTTTTGGGGCAGTAACCCAGATGACCACCCAAAGCTAACACTCATTGTATCCCAACTCCAGTCAGGTACTGTGTTAGCACTTAGCATATGCTATCTCATTCAATCCATCAGATAATCCCATGAGTGAGTATTTGTTTTTTACAGATAATGCTACGGAAGTCCACAAAGTTCAAGTTATATGTCAAGGTCACAGTGCTAATAATATGTTTGCACAGCTGGACTCCCAGTCTGCCTGACTGCTAAGCCATTGCTCTTAACAGTAGGCTCTTCTGTCACATATCAGTGCTATACGGACTCAAGTACTCTACATATAATTCACACGCAGAATAAGTAGATTGTCGATGAAGGCTCTCCTCTGTGGTGTTACAATAGAATTGTGATGTCTAACACAGTAGCTACTAGCACCATGTGGTCACAGAATGCTTGAAATGTGGCTGGTCCAAATTGAAAAATACTGAAAGTATTAAATACAAATCAGATTTTGAAGGCTCAATATGAAATGAAGAATGTAAATAGTCTTGTTAATTTTTAATATTGATCACATGTTTCAATGATATTTTGGATATATTGGTTTAGTTTCACCAATCTGTAGTTTAGTTAATAGTGTTATACCAATGCTTAATTTCTTAGTTTTGATAACTTTACTATGGTTAAGCAAGATGTTAAAATTATAAGAGAAGCTGAGTGAGAGGTATATGGGAACTCTGTACTATTTTTGCAAGTTTTTGTATCTAAATTTATTTTGGAATACGGAATTATGAAATTGATCAACCCATTTTTTTACTTTTCTAAGGTAGCTTCTAGAAAATTAAAAAATATGTATGTACCCCATATATTTCTATTGAACAGTGCTACCGCAGAACATCAAGCTACAGTAAGAACCAAAATAATATCTACACAGCTCTGTGCTATCAGTTGCAGCTAAAGTCCATTCAGAGATAGTTTAGTTTACTCAATAAGCAGTCCTGTTGGGAAGCTAATAGGTCATTAGTTAATGCAGCCCCATAATACCACGAAACTGAGGTGAGTAATGATTTGGATTCATAGGTCATCTAGTCAATCTATGATTCCAGGCAGAAATACACTAAAACTCTTCTGGGAAGACAGCCCTATTCCTTATAAAAAACCTTTGTGGATGTTTCCACCACCTACCTTAGGAAACGGCTCCAGTTCCTAAAAGCATTAAAGCCAGGAAATTTTTCCTCTTTGCATTAATAAGCAAATAGGTTGATTTTATGTATTATTATTTCTTTATTTCTTTTATACTTCCTAGAGTTGTGAAGGAAGTAAATTACCAAAAAGAATAAAAGACAAAAACAAAAAATCTAGTCTGAGGGCAGGGAATGGGTTATGGTTTTTGTGCCTGCCTGAAAGTACTGGGAGTTAAAGCTTACAACTGACTGATCATACTAGGCATGGTTACGTTGTAGTGAAATGTGAAAGAAAATGCATTTTAAAAATCCAGCACACCCTCATTTACACTCTTGTAGAGACTAGAAGGAGAAAGCACAAACTAAACCAAATTAATAACTCACATTAGACCACTTACTCTGTACCTATAAAAATCCATGTGGAAAACAGAGTAGAGCATTGGACTTGGAGTCAGGAGACCTGCATTCCTCTTCTGTCTTTGCCTAACAAGTCATCCAACCTCATGAATTTTCAGCAACCTCTTCTGTAAAATGAGTAGGTAAGATTTGATGGACACTTTTCAAATTACAGTGCTACCCATAGGTAAGTCATGAAATCAATTTCATGAGTCAAGATCAATTTTTAAAAAATAAAACAGAATAAAAAAATCACAGTTCAGTGCACATATTAAGGATCAACTTTGTTTCAAGAAACTACGGTTATGTGCATATAGGAGTATATCTATATACATACACAGACATATAGATGTATAGTTATTTTGGTAACTTCTGTTTTGTATATTGGATCATTATATAAAATGCTAATTTCTGTGGATAGCAGTAAAAATGTTTAAGAAACACTATTTAACATTATGTCTAGGGTTCTTCATATCTTGGGAATAATATTCTTAAAAATAGAAAGACATTTACAAGCAATGCCTCCAATGTCCACTGTTCCTCAATCTTCACCAGAGTACAGGAGGCATCTCGAAGGGCTATAAAGATGGCCTTCCCTTGGTGTATTCCCTTCCGGTACCCACATGCTGCTTTTCCATCTCTTAAGAGGTAAAACTATTTCTTTCTTCCCTTGATTCTGGCTTTGTCTATGACTTGCTTTGGTTGGTACAATGTGGCAGAAGTGATTTTCTGGCACAAACCCAGGCCTGTAAGACCATTGGAAGGTTCTGCCTTCTCGGTCTTGGAAGCCAGACACCTTGCAAGAAGTCATATTGCTCAGAGACTACAATGGTGATAGGAAGCTCAAGCTAGCCGTACAAAGAGGCCATGGAGAGAGAAAGCAATGCCTGGCCAGACCCTAGCTCTTCCAGACATTCCAACTGAGGTGCCAGACATGCAAGTGAAGTAGCCATCTTAGATGTTCCAGCCCCAATTGACACCATATGGAACGGAAGAACCACCTCACTGAGCCCTATCTGGATTGTAATAGATGAGAAATAATAAATTGTTTTAAGCCACTACGCTTTTGGGTAGTTTGTTACACAGCAATAAATAAACCAAAACAATGTCCACGGAATTGTTATGAGAGCTGGGGATCACAAGGACTAAATGCTTTTTCAATTGTAACAAGTCCTCAGTTTATTCTGCACACAGTGTCAATATTTACCAAGTATTTCTTGGGAATATTGGCAAATCATAGAAAATGCAATGCAAACTGCAATGCTATGCTAGCAACATAGGAACTATAATAGATGGAGAACAAGTTTTTAAGATATGAGAAAGCATAATTTATATTCTTGTAAATAAAGGATTTCAACCATCTCGAGATTTGCCATGTTAAATTTGCTAAAGTAGGGATAGAGACAAATATTCTGGAAGGCAATGGAGAAGGAAAATCTATGCTTTTAGACTTTTCTTCTGACACACAACTCTATGACCAAAAGTGAAAACTGAAACAGCAAATTATTCACAAGTGACAGCCCTTTCATTTGTACCCACAGCTGCTCCTAAGGACCACCATCGCCTCAGCTTGATCCAATTACTGTGCTGTGTACCTTATCACACAGCTTCGTTTTGTTCCTCTCCTGTCTTAAGATCTGTGCCTCATTAAGATAAGATCTGACAGCCTTGGTCAATGCTGACTTAGTGCTGTTGATTTCTCTTTATTTGGGCATAACCACAAGTTCCATGGACTTACATTCAGTCACTTAAAAGGGAGGGTATCCTTTTCTGTCGAGGTTTTCGTTTACTTTGCTGTTATTTATCCCAATCTGGCCATTTAAATAAATTACAATTTCTAGACTCTTTCATCAAAAACACCTCACCCCCCTCACACCCCTTTTCATGAGAGGAAAATGACTGCTTGATTAGAAAAATATCTCTAATGAGGAAGCTATAAATTCATATGGTGTTTTGTGACATGGGTCAAAATGTTCTCCTTTATTTTAGTATTCTTGCTGCTCTCCCAAAGAACCATAAATAACAATAAATGATAATACAGGCTCTTGTCAAGAAAAATTCAGCTCCTTCGCCTTTAGCAAGCTTGAGTTCCTTTAAAACCAGCGAGGACTCAGTTCCTGACTGTCTGCCTTCATTTATCCTTTACACTTTAGATCTTCCTCTTGCGCTGGCTCACAGCATAGTCCATATGGAAATAAAATACATCCACATGTGAAATAAGAGTGCTGTCCCTCACTGGTATTTGTTTCCAATATGATATATTTATTTCCGTGACAAGGTCCAATGGTTAAAGACATAGTAAGACCAGAGCTATGTGGCCAAGAAAGGATTGAAGTGATTCCCTAGTTACTCAGGCAACAGTAGCAGAAGGAGGAAGGCATCCCGGGGGCCTGTTAGGTTCTGCCTGAATTATCCAGATAATTGCTTCAACGCTTTACTTTAGCAATGGAGACCCAGACTAAAACTACATAAGCTGGCAGAAGTTTATTTAACTTATTTTTCCACATTCCATTAGTAGTGACAGAAATGAAAGTGAGTGGAGATACGAGTCAAGATTTACGCAGAAGCCTCTACCTCTATTACTGTGTTGTTTACGGCGAATTTGCAATGTGATATAGAGTTAAATTCGAAAATGAATGAAAAGGAAAAAAGAAAAAATTCCAATCCTAGGTAGCCTCTTGTTTGCCCAACCTTAAACTTTTGAGTGCTGGGCAGCTCCATGCTGGGCTTTATTCTCCCTTCTATCTACATTCTCTCCTTAATAATCCCACTCTGCCCCAAATTTATAGCTCCAGATAGGATCTCGCCCTGACAGCATACCATTGCATAAATAACTGCTTATTTCCAACGCTATTACTATGTCTACTGCTGCCAGTAGTTAACCCTTATTGAGTACTTTCTATGCCAGTTACTGTACTTAAAGATTTACAGGCATGATCTCATTTAATTTTTACAAGACTAAGCAGTAGAATATATAATGATACTTCTTTACAGATAAAGAAACCGAGGCATAGAGATAATGTGAGTTGTCCAACCTCTCACAGTTACAAAAGAATGAAACCTAGATTCAAAGGCAGATGGGAGACTCAAACCTTTCTTTACAATGTGCTGCCTCTCTATTGTGTTTACTAATTCTTCTACAGGTTTGGAATTTAGCATATGATACTTTCAATGGCCTTTTTCTATTTGTTTTTTATAAGTCCTGCCTCTTCTCACCCTAATACCAGGCCAATGGCAGGGACCCTGTGTAGTGTCTCTGCGTGCATAGGATCTAGCAAAGCCTTTCCCGCTACATTATTTTTTTGGTTAATATTTCACAGAAAGCCAACATCACAGTTAATAGCCTAACTAGAAGCCTAAGTGAAAGGTTTAAAAAAAGCATCTTCACTAATCAAGGTTTCAACCTGTTACCCTGGTCTTTAAGAACTATAGAACTTGTCTCTGTGTTTTACCTGATTTATAGGGGGATAACAAGATTCTCTGGCTCCCTCTCCAGAATACACTTTGCAGAGATATATAGAAACTAAATATTAAATGCAGGTCAGATTCCTTTAACTCTGCCAATTGTACTTTGGAGGTCACTGGGCCAAAATCTAAGAAACTAGCTTAGAAAGCCTTTGGAGGGTAGGGATTTATGATTCATGGGACAAAAGATGTAATCAAAAGACTTGTCCCTAACATGACTGGGGATCAGCCTCTTGTCTTAAGTGCTGTTTTGTTTTTTTTTTCTTTCTGTTTTAAGCTATTGTCACATTGTTCTGTCATTTAGTGTCAAACGGGGCAAGTTCTCTTTCCCTTTGTAACTAATCATTGCTGACATGTAGTTAAAAATCTTTTACTCCAGAGAAACTGCCGGTGGTGTTTTAGGTCAACCTTGCCCTGTGTGAAAATACCAGACATGGTGTCTCCGAGTCTGGGATCTAAAAATACAAGTTTGTTGTACACTGACACGTTATAGTACATTAGGCTGGGTCATCTTTCACTGAGGCTGTTTTGCTATCCAATGGGTCTACAGGAAGTGAATCACTGGATTTGTTCAAAGTATTCCTGGATACAGCAAATAAAAGGGGGCCTCAGACCCTCTATCCCTTGTCTGGCCCTTGGGGAAGACTTTGGTATGCTAACTGGTTTCTCTTGAATTTTTGAGGTAGTAACCCAACAGTACAACACCAAGAAGTCATGGTGGCTTTTTATTTGTTCTTGTTTTATGACCATTATTTTCTAGTTGTTTATTGTTAATGTAAAGAAATGCTCTTTGATTTTTTCAATCAAGTTTATTGAGATATAACTTATATACAGTAAAATTCATCCTTTTTGGTGTGCAGTTCTATGAGTTTTGACAAATGTATACAGGAATGTAGCTATTACCACAATCAAGATAGAGAACAGTTTGCTCACCCCAAAATATTCACTCATGGTTCGCCCTTTGTACTCAAACCCTTTCTACAACCCCAGTGTTCTGTTCCCTGTCCTTATAGATTGCCTTTTAGAGAATATCATGTCTAGAATCACAGCCTATTGACTCTGGCCTGTTGAGTCTGGCCTTTTTCACTTACCATAATGCTTTTGAGAATCATCTCTTTTGGTGTGTGTATCCAGTTTGGTCCTTTTTGTTGCTGAATAGTATCCCATTATAAGGATGTCCTACAGTTTATCCATTTACCAGATGAAGGACATTGGATTGTTTCCAGTTTTTGGCAATTAGAAATAAAGACGACATAAACATGTGTTCCCAGGTTTTTGTGTGACATTGGTTTTTATTCCTTTTAGGTAAATATGGATTGCTGTGCTATATGGTGTGTGCATGTTTAACCTTATAAGAAATTGCTTGCTGTCCAAAGCCCTGTACCATTTTGCATCCCTAACCAATAATGTATCAGAATTCTAGTTGTTCTGTACCCTCCTCGTATCTGGTACTATCAGTTTTTGCATACTCATTTGTTTTGTTTTTGTTTTCAGCCATTGTAGTTGGTGTGAAGTGGTATATCATTGTGATTTTAATTTGCATTTTCCTTCAGGCTAATGAAGTTGTGCATATTTTCATGTGTTTATTTACTATTTTTATGTTTCCTTTGGTGACATTTCTAAAGCTCAAGTGTTTTGCCCATTTCATAATTGCAGATTGGTTTTCTTATTATTGAGTTTTGAAAGTTCTTTGTATATTCTGGATACAAGTCCATAACATTTCAGAGACACTCAAAAAAGTCAAATTTGACCCGGTCTTTCTTATACCCCATCTTTCAGCAGAAGCCAGGCAAAAGCAGGAGGACTTATACTTTCTGCAGTTACTAAGGACAAAAGTGACTAAATGTAGATATGGGCTCTTTTGAAAAAAGGTTCTCTTCTTTTACTCTTTGAGAAACATCATTTAATGAAGTAAACCCACCCAGGGCTCAATCTTTGGTCTTTTCTCCTCTATCACACTCATTTTTTTGATTATCTCATCCAGACTATGACTTTAAATACCATCTCTTTGCAAATGATTTCCAAATTTACATCTCCAGTCTGACCTTTCTTGCAAACTCCAGATTCATATCTCTAACTGCCCACTTGACATCTTCATCTAGAATGTAAATTTTAAAACTCAGCATGTCTCAGACTGAACTCCTGATCTTCCACCCCAAGTATGCTCCACGTCAGTTCTCCTCATCCCAGTTGATGGAAACGTTAGCCTTCTAGTTGCTCAGGCTAAAACTTTGAAGACATTCTTGACTCTTCTCTTTCTCTTGTACCTCATATCCAGTCCATCTACAACCCTATTGTCTCTACTTTGAATATCTATAATGAATATGATGACTTCTGAAAAGTTCTGCTGATCTAAGACACCATCCATACTTACTTGTACCACTGCAATATCTGCCCCACAGGTCTTTTTGCTTCCTCCTTTACCCGTTGTGGTAGTTTGAGTCTTTGGTGGACCACAGAATATTATGTTATTAAATTGGTCCATTCCTGCGGATGCTAAACTATTGTGAACCTTCAATTAGATTAGATGCAGTTCAGGGCTATTTGATTACATTACTCCAGGAAGGCGTAGCCTGGGGTGGATCTTAATCCTCTTACTGGAGTCCTTTATAAATAGAGTGAATATACAGAGAAAAAGGTTACAGAGACAGAGAAAAACTCCTGGAAGCTGAGAAAAGAAGCCCCAGAAGCTAGAAACTAAAATCAAGGGAACCCAGGAAAGAGAAAGTCACAGGAGCAGAGGGAAAGCCAGAGGCAGACAGAAACTGAAAGCAATGGAACCTGGAGGAGAAGTCAGAGACCCACAGATACTTCTATTGTGCCCTGCTGTAGGCCTGATCACTCACAGCTGCAGCTCGGGGAGAAAGCATCTCCTGATAATGCCTTGGTTTGGACATTTTTTTTTCTCAGCCTTGGAACTGTACACTTATAAGCTAATAAATCCCCATTGTAAAAGCCAACCTACTTCTGGTATATTGCCTGGGTAGCCTTTAGCAAAATAAAATACCTTTATAAGCTACTGTTAAGATGACAACCAGAGCATCAATTAAAAACATAATTCGGGTCAATTTACTCCTCTACTCAAAACACTGAAGTGGTAGAAGTCAAAGCCAAAGTCTTAACAATGGCCTACAAGGCTCTGCATGGCTTGTTCCCTCCCCTATTATCTCTGAATTCCTTTCTGAAAACTTTAGAGCTCCATTATTATCACTAAACCCAATATCCTATTTTCATTGTAACTTAAAGTTAAATGATATGAATAAGAAAGTACATTATCAATGTCAAATAAACTATGAGTCAATAGTAAAGTTAAAAATAGAATTTAACCTCTTGCCCAATTATTTCCAACTACCAGCTATCCTGCTTTCTCAGGAGCTACAATAACCTCATTAAAAATAAAAATAACTACCATTTATTACCTACTTACTCTTTTCTGGGTACTTTGCATATATTTTCCTTAATCTTCAGAACAACCCCATGAAATAGTTATAATTCTACTCATTCTTGAAATAAGGAACCCGAGACTCAGGACGTCAAATGACCTCCTAGCCATTCACGTGACAAGTAAAGGATAGAGGATTCAGATTCAAGCTCCAAACACCACTTCATTGTTGCTTTACTGTTTCCTTTGCCAGAAGTAGGTCAAAATTAAAGAAAAAAGTAGAATGATTATTTGTCCTAGGTTTCTTATTAAAAAAAGATACTGCATTAGTCTGCCAACGGGGTGCCAATGCAAAGTACCAGAAAGATTTTGGCTTTCATAATGGGGATTCATTTAGGGGTAAAAGCTTATAGTTCCAAGGCCAAATCAAGGTATCTGCAGGGATGCTTTCTCACCAAAGTCAGCTACTGTTGATCCAGGTGTGTGGCCACATGGTGAAGCAAGATGGCTGCCGATCTCTATGAGGTTTCAGCCTTCCCCTCCGAGCTTTCTCTCTCAGGCTCAGGGCTTGTCTCTAGGGCTTCCTCTCTCTCCTGGAATTGGGCTTCTTTCTGGGCCTTCTATATCAGTCTCTGCCATTCTGCTGTCTTCCTGATTTCAGCTATAAGCTATCAGGCAAAATGGTTCATCTCTCCCAGGGCCTCAGCTGTTTGAGCCTTCTCCTTTCTGTCACATGGCAAGATCACAAATGGCAGAGCTCTCTCTTCTTGTGTGTCCTTGTGAGTGTCCGTTTATATCAGGTACAGCAAGGGAATGGGGACTCAACCTGAGTCATACACTACTGATGTAGATAAATCAAAAACCCTAAAAGCAATCTTAACAGGAAATCTAATCAAAGGCCCCTCAACTGAATATAATATAATCAAAGGGCATCATATGCAGAGAATAGTTTACAAACATAATCTTTCTCTTTTTGGGATTCATAAAATAATCTCAAACTGCCCCAGATACCAAAGATAAACATTTATAGGCTTTGTAATTCTGTCCTCAAAATATTCTGTACACGTTTCTGTCTTCCTTTCTTTTTTCTTTTTTTCCCCCCCTTTTTTGCCCATGCCCAAGTAGGTGGCAAAGGCCTTACAGCCTTGGGAGAAATGCTGCCAGTGAAAATCCTGAACCTGTAAAGAGAATAGCGAATTTATAGAAGATGAATAAAGTTCTCCAACACTGGAAACCAGCTAGTTTGATCGATATATAGATCTACTTGGCTTTATGCAGTAAATGTTCCTGAACAGTTGTCTATAAAATAAATATTTGTATACAAAATCATATATTCCCACTGCCTTCCTTTGTGATTTTAGAAATGTGTTCCCACACACACAAAGAAAAATGTTTACCCCAACATATTACAAAATATTACAACATATTACAAAAGCCAAACATGCACTTTAAGGAATATTCTGACTTTGTTAACATCACTCACACAAGAAGTTCATCAAATGGACAACGAATCCATATGATCATTAATACTCCTGCAAAAGCACAACTATGTCAAAATACACAATCAATTGCTGCTCAAATATTTAAACAGCCTTCCTAGGCCTTGATTTTGGGTATCTAATAAAACCAAATAGAAATAATTGAAAATACTTTCTTAGGAGTAGGTAAGCATCCCCTGCTTTGCAATTAACAGTTCAGTTGCAACTACCCCTTTAACTAGCCACACACTTCTCTACCAATCAATAAATGTTTGCTGACCTTAATGAGTGTATAATTGATAAAAGAGAGATTCTATGTCTCTTGCCTGATAAGGACAATTGTAGTTTTGGCCTGAGATAGCAGGAATCTTCTTGCTACTTCTTTATAACGCTGAAAACTTTAAAGTGAAATGTCAGATAGATAACCTGGAATGTGCCCTCCATATGTTAGCCACATAAGTACAATTTGGTGCAACTTGTGGACTCATGTTTGGGAGAATCTAAATTGCTTCCTCTATAAAAATGTAAATAGTAGTAGAAACCTCATAGAGTCATTCATAGAATTAAAAAATTAAAATAGTAGTATCAACCTCAGAGTCACTCATAGAATTAAATTACCTAATTTAACCCTCTTCAACCTTGTGAGGCAAATATTATTTATCACAATCTTACAAATTCAGAAACTGAGATTTAGAGGGTTTAAGTAACTTACTCATTGTCAGGCAGCTAATGGGATTTGAAATAGGTCTTTCTTCAAAGACGAAGACCATTATAGGCCCTCAAATAAGTTTTTACATTTATCAATAAATTTATTGATTGACAAATAAGTATTTGTCAAATGAATGAATGAATGAAAAATTAATGAATATGGAAAATGTGTAAATATGCATGCAACATGTGGACATTCTGTGTCTGTAGGTTTAGACCATGGAAATTCTATAACTTATAACCAGTGGAACAGAATGTGTCCTGAATAAAACATTACCATCCATATCCAATTATCAAAGAATAAGAAAAAACAAAAACATTTAAACATCACTAATCCGTCACTAAATATATCTTCCTCTTTCTTGGGATTGAATTCAGAGTTCCTTAGGCAAATTTTATTTATTTAATTAAGAGCTATTCGCTTCGGAAAATTTTTGTCAAGCCAGGCTATTCAGTGCAGAAATAAATGCATCAGTGTTTAACAATCATTCTCTATCTGAAAAATAAGGCCGTCACAATTATAAATATGGGCAAACCTTGTCAAATTTTCTAATATAATGTGAGAAAATGCTTGTATTGTTACTAAAATATTTGAATTATTAATAGCTCAGTTTTTAAGAGTGTTGTCATTTTGGTTGATTTGAACGGCCCTTAATAGAGTGGGGTTTTGCATCCTGGCTAGGATGGCAGGCCAATTTACAAACTAAGGTCTTAGACACACAAAAGCCATTAAGGGCCAGGGGTGGGAATTCCCCGTGAGGGAACCCTTTCATTGCCAGGATTGGTGGCAGCTACTGTTTCCTGGCCTCCTCAGCTTAGGGACTCCCTAATGAGGTAGACTGAACTAAGGGAAAAGAACACAACTCTTAAAATCAGGTATCCTTGGTTCAAAGCCCAATTTGTTTATTTATTCTTCCATTTGACAAATATTTATTATCACTAACCAGAGGTAGAGAAGGAGGTAATGGAAGGGGTGACACAGTATCCTCTGTTCCCTAACTATCCCACTTCTCCACCACCAGTCTGAAGAAGTCTTAAATACAGAGTGAAAGGTTAAGACAGAATAACAGAGCTTATTCACAGAAGGCATTGCAATGTTTTGGGCTCAAGTTACATTACTCTGGGACCCAGGTGGCAACACAGATTTGGGGAGAAGCCTTTTCCTATCCCTACTGAGTCTCCAGCTCCATTCACCCCATTTAGGTACAACCACCAGACAATTGCTGGGCAGGGCAGAGTCTCCTCTCTAGGAACACTGCCAAGACTGGTGAAGCACATCACAGAGAATTTGAGTAAATGTAGCCCGGGGTGGGGATGGGGGGCTGCATGCATAATTCAGAGAATCAAGTGGATGAGGGATTAGAATTCCCCATATATGCAGGTGGGTCTCTGAGTTGGTAAAGTCCAGGTAGTAATATTTATGTCGCCATTTGCAAGAGCTGGGATTACACAAGTAGTAAGGCACCCAGAACTGTGTCTGTACTGTGTTGCTGAAGGAGCTATTAGTGCAGAAGTAGATGCAACAGAGATCAGCCCTGACTCTATATCAGTGAAGATGATTCTGCAGAGCCTATTGGAGACAAGAAATGTGTATGGAACAGATGCTGAAAAATATTCAGACTCTCAGAAACCTATGAAAATAAACCATGTCTAAAAGGAAAAGAATGCCCAAGATGAAATCAGAAATGAGAGTCAAATCCACCCCACACTTCTGGGAGTTTTAAAACAATAGTATAGCGGAAGCTTCACTAACTCTTCATTAGGAAAAATGCATTAATCTAGAGCAAATAGACAAGAAAAAATAAAACTAAAATCACTTTGCACTAATTTTACCTGTCATTCTAGCTGTCACTCAACCATCTGCTTAATTCTCAGAGAAGGACCTTTGAACTATTTGACTCTGAGCGTGAGTTTGGTGTCCATTTTTTGTTAGTCCTTGTGAAAATATACCACTGAAGCAAAAATGAATGGAGGAAGCAAATTATTGTGGAAGGAGAAAAAAGTATGATGGTTCACCCAGAACTAGCCTTTTGAATGAGACAGAATTGACAACTAGCCACAATTACACATCCTGCAAATCAGAAGGATGAAAACCATCTCTTTATATCAAATGGAATTCCCCACCAATATAAACCTCTCCACATCTTGTTCATGCCATACAGCAGTTGAGTGGTTATCACTGAAATTTTTTTTTTTTCCTGTTCTGTTTTTAAGTCTACATCCAGAGAGCTATTGAAATGATCATTTGGACTGAACTGAAGATAATTTCATTAATTAGCCAAACAGCCAATTTAGCAGTACCCTTGCCACTAGCAATGTGCTCTCCCTTCACCCACCAAGGAATTAATTGGTTATGTAACTAGATAAACTGAATAGATTCGTTGTTTTATGAACAGGTAGGCATTGCCTTCAAGCTTGTATGCATAACTATTTATTAAAGATTGGACTTTATCTGTAAGGCATAAAAGGTACAATATTAGGGATCAGGAGCCTAAGGCTCTTGTCCTGCTTAGTTACTAAATAGCTATGTGGCCTTTTTAAATATCAGTTTCCTCATCTGAAAAATGGGTAGAACACTAAGTTTGGTGCTCTCCAAGACACTTTTGTATCTAGCCACTCTCTGGTGCTTCTATTCTGATAGCAAAGCACAGAAATAAATTTGGAAACTGCAATCATATTTTTCACCTTCATAGGGATCTCTATGAGGTGCGGGGCCTTTTTATGGCAAAATTCACTTCTCAGTAGAAAAAGGATTCATTAATAACTTCTTCACTCAGCTTGATCTAATTCAACCCATATATTCTGGAGGGCAATTGGGAAGAAAATCTCAGAAGCTATAGAACTCAAGAAAACTTTCTGATGTCAGGAAAGGTCGTTTGTGACACCATGTAATAACAGAAATGTGGCGTTTGGGGGATTTGAACAAGAAAGCATACAGCATGGGAAGCGGGAGTGGCTCAGTCGATAGAGGCCCCGTTTACCATATGGGAGGCCCAGGGTTTGCTTCCTGGGGCCTCCTTGTGAGGGCAGGCCGGCCCGCGCAGCCTGGTGGGCTGATGCAGCAAGCCCTCACAACAGGAAGCGGCTGTGGCTCAATCGATAGAGCCCC